>VMDR010007522.1:0-40168 GCA_007922815.1 Macrotus californicus | reverse complement strand
GGTGCTTTCTAGACACTTAGGCTCTGAGCATGAGGGGACCTGACCCTCTGAGGGCTCACAGCCTGGCAGTGAGCAGTGAGGGGCAGCAATGTATTAGCAGGAAAGAGAGCAAAGAGGTGATGGTCCCAACTAAAAAGCAGCTGTCCCTGGGGAGTACAGTGACTTCTCTACCTTCTCGATGAGCTCAATGCAGGCGGCCAGGTCCATCCCGAAGTCAATGAACTCCCACTCGATGCCTTCCTTCTTGTACTCCTCCTGCTCCAGCACGAACATGTGGTGGTTGAAAAACTGTTGCAGTTTCTCGTTGGTGAAGTTGATGCACAGCTGCTCCAGGCTGTTGAACTGGTTGTTTCAAATAAAAAGCAGTTTGAGTGAGTTTGGAAAACTCAATGGGAATTCAACAAAACAGACATAAATTGGAAGGGCCTTTTTAGGCCAGTCATTTACCCAAACAACTCACATCAAAAATCTCAAAACCAGCGATGTCCAAGACCCCAATGAAGTACTGCCTGGGCTGCTTGGTGTCCAGCTGCTGGTTGATGCGGGTGACCATCCACAGGAACATCTTCTCATAGACGGCTTTGGCCAGAGCACCCACTGCATTGATCACCTTGAGGAAGGATCACCCACTCAACCCTCAAATTAGTGTTTTTATGGTTGTATTCAGTGGAAACATACTAAGTTGATGTCTTGAAGATTAAAAGCAGTTGGAAACTGACAATTTCATATAGTTCAACTAATGTGAAATAGTTCTTGAGTCTCATTTTGTTTCCCTTTTTCTGATAACTACCCCAGTTTTCTAACAATCATGGCTATAACACATGACTCTAGCCCCTGGGCACACTTCACTGAACCGGACTTTCATGTCTGATCCAAGTTGGGTTAAAAAGAAGGTCTCTCCTGAGAATCTGAAATTGGGATTAAAAACCACTGGTCTCAGTCTCAGGGTGAGGCTGAAACCAGGGAGACATAAAGCTATGGACAGGAGAGGTGGAGAAAATTTATCTGCCAATGAGGACACGACAGAAAAGAAGAGCAAGGACATCCCCTGGAGCCCCAGAGAAGGAGTGGAGAGAGGGTGCCTGGCTGCAGAGGGCTCTTCAGTTCCTGGCTCCAGGCCCTTGTGACACCCAACGGGCACTCCTCGATTTGCATCCCTCGATTTTACCCTTGAGGCCTAAGAATGAATTCCCCCTTAATGTTGAAGCCAGTTTCACATGTATTTCTGTTACCTGCAACCAAACAACTTTAAGATGATGGTTAAAATAGCAAAATACCCGAGTCATCTGGATTCAGAGCATCGCCGTTACCTGCTGGACATTTTGCCCTTTGGTGACATATTCATTCCCGACCTTCACCCGCGGACAGCACAGGCCTTTCAGCATTTCTGCAGAATTCAGACCCATCAGGTATCCAGCTTTGTCAGCCACTGGAGGAAGAAGGAAATGGCAACACACAAAAACAGCAGCTGCTAAAGTGTCCAGCCAGACCCTGGCTCCTCCCGGAAACGTTCTCTATAATCCTGCTTGCTGTTTTTATGTTCTCTTATGCGCACCAGGCCCAGACTTGTCCGATGAAGCTTCAATTCCACAGTCCAGAGGTCTGGGTTTAAAAAAATTTCCATTGGCCTTCTAGATGCAATCTTTAATGATAGGTCTTGATCTACTGATATTTAAATTTTATTTCAAAATACAGTGACATAGAATTATTGGAGTCTGATAATACAGCAAAATGTTAAGCACCTTTCTAATGTGTGCATGACACACTGTATTAGTAGCTGAGAGAGAAGTACAAAACCTTGACTCAGTCTTTAAGTGTTTGAAGAGGGTCCAAAGTAGTTGACGCTTGGCAATTTGTAGCTCATTGGGGGTGCAGTTAACTTCGGGGTGAACCTGCCTCTTGACATTATGCTCATCAAAAGGTAGAGAAATGCTGCTCCCCAGGGGCAGCTCCTCCTTGGTTGACATTCACTTCATTGCTGATTAGGGACACAAGTTAATAAAAATCCAGGGCAGTACTTAAGTACTTATTAAGCACTAAGTACTTGCTAAGAGGCTGACGGCGTGCTTTCCGCCTTGCTCAAACTACCCTTTTTTCCTGCTGTGTGCATTTTGACAGATGGTAACATTATTCTTCTAGTCACTTAAGCTTGAAAATGTGGGTGATCGTACCCTTCCTCCTCACTTCTGGCATGCCTGTATCAGACAGGCACCACATCCTGTTCATTTCACCTTCAAAATAGCTGGTCTTGCCCTTGTTCCCAAGAGTTGTGGAACAGTATGGTGGCAGAGAGCTTGGGCTGTAGAGTCGGGCTGCCAGGGTTCAGGTTTTGTTTGTGCTTCCTTATGCCTCAGTTTTGCCACTTGTGAACTGGGGGATGGTGACGACACCCCATTGGTCGGGTTGTGGTGAAGGGGCCTGGTGCAGAGTGAGCACTCAGTGTGGGTTCACTGCGATGGGTGTCATCATCAGAGCAGCTCAAGCCCCAGCTGTGGCCCCCACTTTCCCCTTTTCCAGGCCCTTCCTGATCCTGAACACCGAGCACGCGGCCACCAGGGCCAGAAGGGGCCTGGGACTCTGCTGTAATATATGTCAATATGGTCTGCTCTTGCTGAGGAGACTGGCACTTTTTCTCAAGGTTCCACACTCTTGGTGAGTCTGACTGCTTACAGACTAATTCCAGGTTGTCACACATATGTCCCCTGCTACTTGGAGCAGCCATGGCTTCTGGTGCCTACCACATACATTCTAAGTCACTTATCCTGGCACTCGACGCCTTCCCAAACGGACACCAAAACCATCGTTTTTTTTTCTCATCTCTTACAGACCCAGTGCACATACCTCTCCTGTAGCCAAAGTGACCAATGTTGCTTCTCAGTCCCCATCACACTCCTTCCTCTGCCCTCTGGCTCACAGCATTTCCTCTGACTAGGTGGCCCTCTCACCCTCACCTTTCAGAGCCCTACCCATCCTTCAGCGTCCATGTCAGTGCCCTGTTCCCCCAGGAGGCCTTCCCTGACTACACCAATCAGAAGTGTTTCCTGCTTTGATGCTCTGAGTTTCTCTCCTGGTTCCTAGCACATGCGCCATCATGATAGGCAGGATTCTGAGATGGCACCCAAGATTTGCACCCCCTGGTATACATTCCCCATATAACCCCCCTCTTTTGCTTGTGGGTGAAACCTGTGAATGTGATAGGATATTATTCCTGGGATAAGGTTACTAATCAGCTGACTTTGAGTTAATAAAAAGAGAGATTTATCTTGGGCAAACTTAACCTAGTCAGGTGGGCCTTTATGGGCAGTGATAAAGTCATATCCATATTTTTGGCATTTAATTCAAGGCTATTGTTCCCTTCTATCACCTGGGGTTCAATAAGCACTGTATTTGAGACATGATGACGCATGAGCAGGGGCATGTGGTGAGTGGGTTCTGCTGCTGTCATCCCTTCCCACTGCCCTCTGCTCTGTTTCCTGGCCTCTTGGGGGATGAGGCAGAGGGGAATGGTGAGATCATACATATGAAAGTCACGGGCAGGAAGATTTGTACACTGGTCCTTAGCTCAGGGTTAAGTTCAACAAATGTCAGAGTGGAAGGGAAAGAGATGGGAGGGTGACACCTAGCTGCCATCTTGCTAAAGTCTTTGTCTTAGGTCTATCCAGGTGATTAGGAAAGCATTCTGGGCATCGATCATGACATGCACAGAGAGAAAGTGAAGTTCACTTAATCATAGCCTCTCATAAACATCCACCTTAAAATAACAGGTAAACTGTGATGGGGAGAGATAGCAGGGTGGGTGGTGATTATGCATTTATAAGAATTACCATTTTCATTTTCCAAGGATTCCTCACTACAGGATTCCTTGACTGAGTGAATAAACTTCCCCAGCATGTGTACAGTGAATTTCAGACAACTCAAATTCAATTTGTACAATTTTTGAAGAGCAGCTCTTAAGATGAACAAAATGTTTATCTCACACGTACACCAGTGGAGGGTCAAATCCTGGTCCCCTTCCTAGGTGCAGTGGGTTACCTTCGGTGCCATCTGGCTCTGCCTGCTCCTCCCGCTGTTTCTGCTTGAACTTCATGTTCCCATAGTGCATGACAGCGCCTGTGAGCTTATAGATCCCAACCTTCTCCTCAGAGCTGAAGCCCAGGATGTCAATGGCATTCTGGGAATTAAAAAAACACAGTGTCACAGTAAGACTCAGGGATCCAAATGCAGCTTTCTTCTGGCAAAGCCCTCATCATTTTGTAGAGCACGTGATCTGCCCAAGTAAGTAGATGACAAGTGGGCGATAGTTAGGGATTAAAACTATTTCTTTAATTTAACATGTTTGTATGGGTGGGTAGAGGTTATGGGAAGAAAATGTGAATAACTGTTTTCTTTCATTTACTAGGAACTGATTTAAATCCTTTTCCACTGTACATAGATTTGGGAAATATGTTTTGGATGAGGCGAGTAGGAGCCATTGTGTGATACAGGGAGAAGGAAGTCTCATGGAGAGGTCTGAGAATTAGTGTCCAACAGCTTGAGAGCTTGGCACTGTGATCCAGAAATTCCAGTAATGTTCAGAATCAAGACAGTGTGGCGCCATGGCAGGTTAGAACTGGAAGGGAAGATCATCAAAGAGAATACCCTCATTTTCCAAATGAAAAAGAACCAACTTCTGCAGAACCCCTCTGTGTATTAGGCATGGAGTCAGGCACCATCCATGTGTCATCTCATTAAATCCCTGTGAAAAACTTGTAGGTGTACAGATTTTTCTAAATTTCCAGGTGAAGAATATAGGTTCCAAGAACAGTAAATGATCTGCCCCAAGTCATATAGACAGGATGTGATAAGACTGGGACTGGAGATAGCATGGGGTCACTTCAAAGCTTATAGCAATAATTCTAAGCTTAAATAAATAAGTAAACACAATGCTTACATCCGTCGCCAACAGTTCTTCACTGTCATCAATGCTGGCCACGGTGACCTCTCCTTGGCTCACAAAGGGGAAGTCAAAGGGATTGGTTGTGATCAGAAGCAGGTCTGCGAAACACGAAGGTCCCTTTAGCATCTCAGGCACAGCTTACTCTGGTGTTTTTCAATGTGACTGATTTGGAAGATGAGAACAATATTCTAAGAACTTACCAATTAGTTCTGGCTTCTTGTTTGACATGATTTGGTAAAAAATATGATAGCTTCTCTCACTGGATAACTGAAATGTCACTCTGGATTTTTCTAAGAGATCTAAGGTAACAAAAATAATGTGATTTCTGGTTCCTGAGAGATGGCTGTGTGGCCAAATACCAAGGTACCAAATAGAGTGTTTAGACTCACAGGTTTCAATGTCTGCTGATGCCAGTTTTCCCGTGGCTCCAAAATGAATCCGAATGAACTTCCCCTGTCCAATGGCAGGTGAAACAGATACCACAATTATTTTATTTTGATTGTACTGTGGCTGGCCTCTGCTAGGTGCTACCACAAAGGGGTGGAAAGTGTAGGGTCAGGGAAGAAGGAATGCCGGAAGCATGAGGGCTTCCTTTCCCTCTGTTTGTCTGGTACCCAGAGTCCTGAGGCTGGGCCAGGACTCAAAGTGCCCGGCCTTGTACCTACAGCACTGGGGATCCCAAAGGCTTCCTCTCCAGCTCTCTGCTTGGGACCACCTCCCTTCAGATTTCTTGGTTTGTCCTACTCTCACGTACCTGGATTCTCAAACTCATTTTTTTTTTAAATTTAGTTTTCATTGGATTTATTGGGGTGACATTGGTTAATAAAATTAGGTTTTCAGTGTACATTTACATAATACACCATCTGTATATTGTATCGTATGTTCACCATGTTAAGTCAAGTCTTCTTCAGTCACCATTTATCCCTCGCCTTTGCCTTCTTCTACCCCTGTCCTTCTAGTAATCACCACACTGTTGTCTGTGTCTATGAGGGTTTTTTTGCTTAATACCTTCACCTTTTTCACCCAGCCACCACCAAACCCCTCCCTTCTGACAGCTGCCAGTCTGTTCTCTGTATCTATGAGTTTGTTTCTCTTTTGTTTATTTGCTTATTTTGTTATTAGATTTCACATTTAAGTGAAATCATATGGTATTAGTCTTTCTCTGACGGGCTTATTTCACTTAGCATAATACTCCCTAGGTACATCCATGTTGTCACAAAAGGTCAGATTTCCTTCTTTTTTATGGCTGAATAGTATTCCACTGTGCAAATGTACCACAGTTTTTTATCCACTCATCTACTGATGGGCACTTGAACTGCTTCCAAATCTTGGCTGTTGTAAATAGCACTGCAATGTACATAGGGGTGCATATATTCTTTTGAATTAATGTTTCAGGTTTCTTCGAATGTATTTCCAGAAGTGAAATTGCTGGGTCATAAGGCAGTTCCACTTTTAATTTTTTGAGGAAACTCCATACTACAGTGGCTGCCAGTCTGCATTCTCACCAGCAGTGTATGAGGGTTCCTTTTTTTTCCACATCTTCACCAACACTTGCTGTTTGTTGATTTGTTGATGGGAGCTACTCTGACAGGTGTGAGATGATATCTCATTGTAGTGTTAGTTTGTATTTCTCTGATGATTATGAATGTTGAGCATCTTTTCATACATCTATTGGCCATCTGTCCTCTTTGGAGAAGTGTCCATTCAGGTCCTTTGCCCGCTTTTTAATTGGATTGCTTATTTTTCTTGGTTGTTGAGTTGTATAAGTTCTTTATAAATTTTGTATATTAACTCCTTATCAGATATATCATTGGTGAAGGTGTTATCCCATTCAGTGGGTTGTCTTTTTATTTTGTTGATGGTTTGTTTTACTGTGCAAAAATCTCTTTGTTTGATGTAGTCCCATTTGTTTATTTTTTCTTTTGGAGGTATATCAGAAAAAATATTGCTATGAGAAATGTCCAAGATTTTCCTGCCTATGTTTTGTTCTAGGGTTTTTATGGTTTTAAGACTCATATTTAAGTCTTTAATGCATTTTGAGTTTATTCTTTTGTATGGTGTAAGAAGGTGATATAGTTTCATTTTTTGCAGGTATCTGTTCAATTTTCCCAACACCATTTATTGAAAAAATTGTCTTTAGCCCATTGTATGTTCTTGCCTCCTTTGTCAAATGTTAATTTACCAAAAAGGCATGAGTTGATTTCTGGGCTCTCTATTTGGTTCCATTGATCTAAATATCTGTTTTTATGCTGTTTTATAACAGTACCATGCCATTTTGATTACTATGGCCTTGTAATATAGTTTGATATAAAGTAACATGGTACGTCCAACTTTGTTCTTTCTAAAGATTGCTGAGGCTATTTGGGGTCCTTTTGTGGTTCCGTATACAATTTTGGAATATTTGTTCTATTTTTGTGAAATACAGCATTGGTAACTTGATAGGGATTGTGCTGAATCCATAGATTGCTTTGAATAGCATGAACATTTTAATAATGTCAATTCTTTCTATCCATGAACACAGCATATGCTTTTACTCATTTGTATCTTCTTTAATTTCTTTCTTCAGTGTTTATAATTTTCTGAGTACAGGTCTTTTACATCCTTGGTTAAAGTTTCAAACTCTTCACAACACCTTTGACAGCCTGGTTGGACCGTCTATCTGACTTCTTTTTTGCCTCTGGCTGTTAATTCTGAAATTTCTTGCCTCAGTTTTCCTTACTGCTTCCTATAGGCAAACCTATCTCCCAGGATCAGGCCAGACTCTCTGGCAACCGAAAGACTCGCTCAGAGTCTGAGTTCTTTCCCTTTTGGAGAGCAAGAGGTAAACGTGTGTGTGTATGTGTGTGTGTGTGTGTGTACTCCTTGCTTACCTTATTTGCTTAAGTGATCTCTGCCACATTGTGAGCAAATCTGAGAGCAAAAATGTTACTTTCCTGGTTTACTCAGTCTGGCAAGTAGTTGGTACTCAAGAATATTGTCAATATTTTCTCAATAAAAGTTAAGAAGATTTAGTGAGGCTCTGGCGGGTAGCTCATTTGGTTACAGCATTATCCCGACATGCCAAGGTTGTAGGTTAGATCCCCGGTGAGGGCACGTACAAGAATCAACCAATGAATGCATAAATAAGCAGAAAAATAAATAAATAAATAAATATTAGTGAAGGGTAGTGGATGTATGTTAGATTGTATTTGGTCTTCAGTACTTTTACCTGTATAATGGAGGATGATGGAAATTTTTGCCTGTACATGTTTGTTTAGAGGGCGAGAGGTGAACAGAATAACAAGAACCATTGTGATTTCTGGGTCAGGGCCAAGAGGAGAGGCCTCTGGACAAAATAAATGGGAGTGAGACTGGGGAGTAACTGAAAGCATTCTCTTTCACTTTAAGCTGATGCCAGGTTAGTGCAATAACTAACTTGCTCCATGCATGTGTAGCACATCTCTGCTGTGTAACATGTACCTAGATCCCCTACAAGGGAGAGTTTAGTTGTGCATGAGGAAGACAGACGTGCAAATGGGCGATGCACAGAGGACCAAAGGAAAGAAAGAAGGGTCAGGGCTTAAGGCCACAGTTTTCAATTCAAGCATCTACTTTCTCATCAAATATGATTTTATCTTGGAGAACTAGCAATAAAATGCAAGCTTAGTATCATCCACCTATTGACATATATGAAGTTTTGATGTGCTTTTGCAACTATAGGCATAAATGAAGGCTTCACCTTAGGGTTCTTGCCCCACTAGCCAGTGAAATTAGGTAGAGGGTTGGATTTTTGTGGTTTTTTTTCTAATGTGGAAGTAAATACCTCTTCAGTTGAGCTAATACTAAGTGAAATATTGATGGATGAGCATATCCTTCAAGATCTCCAATATCAACTTATTCCCAATTTTTGAGCTTTTATGCCTTCGACAAGTTTTCCCTATTCTTAATGCCTCCTGACTTGGAAGAGTTTAAATCTGTTAACTTACTTCACACTAAGGTTTCTGTGTCTAATAAATCAATAGGTATTGCTCAGTGGACTTCTGCATTTTAAAATGTTTCCACCGAGTGATAGCAATTTTAAGTATAAAGGAATTGCTTTCTGCTTGTGACTTTAAGATGCTCTGAGGTGATGCTGACTAGTTAGGGAAATAGTTAAATCCCCCCTATGCCATAAACAAGCCAACACTGTCTGCAAAATGTACGGGAACATCCCAGTTGGGTAGATTGATCTGAATCACTTGGGGAGAGAATAAGGCCACGTATATTCTAGTTTATGTGGCAATTTTCATATCCAGCATTGGAAGAAAGGGCCTGGTTTGGGGGGATAGTTAAAAACTAGACTGGGTCTTACAAATCTCGAGGAGTTGTCATTCCTCACAGTCTTGGCGTTTCCAAAGGCCTCCAGCAGGGGGTTGGCCTGGATGATCTGATCCTCCAGGGTCCCCTAAATATAAACAAGACAGAAAAGAGAGGATGTTGAATATCTTCTGAAGTAGCCCCTTGGTGACACAAAAGTGTGGATGCTCTGGGCACAGTCCAGGGAGAGATGTCGACCAGCCCAGCCTGGTGGCCCATGCAGATGTTCAAAGTTACCCATAGCCCCATCCCTCCTGAGGAGTCTTCCAGGTCCCACCCTAGAGAGGCTTTTATTTGTACAGCACCAGAGTGCCTTCTGCCACGCCAGGTTCCAAGCTCCATCTTGCTTTCTCTGGATGCCTTTCTTCTCTGATAACATTTCATCATAAATCTTGGATTTTTAGAATATATACCCCTGTTACTGCATGCATCATGACTCAGCGAATATAGACATGTGAGTTCAGAATTACGTATATAAATAGAAAGTGAGCCATACAAGTAATCCAAGAGATTATATGCTAGAAGTACAATTCTCAAAAAAAATTTTAAGTCTCAAAAATATTTCATGAGAATGATTCCTCAGAAGTCCAGTATAAAAAGCAGAGTTTTTACCCCTATCCCCCTCCATGATTATTTATCATCCTAGCTCTGGAGCAGTTTAGAAAATACCATACAGCCCAGTGGTTCTTAAAGTGTGATCCTTAGATCAGTGTTGGGAATATGTTAGAAATGCAAAATATCAGGATTGTAAATGTGAAGCAGAAATTTCAATCAGAACTTCTGGGTCTGGGCCTCAGCCATCGCTTGTTAATAAGCCCTCCTGGTGATTCTGATGTGTGCCCCAGTTTGAGAATCACTGGCCCAATCCATTCCTTCTCCAGAGGAGGATGTGCAGTTGCTCAAAGTCACTCAGCTGTTGCTGATGGAGCCAGTGCAAGAGCCTGAGTCCACTAGGTTGAACCCCATAATCACTACTGGGGTGAGACCTTGCGTTGTGTATCACTGATGACCACAAAGCCCTGTGTGCACTTGACCCTCACCCAGAAAGCCTCTGGTGCAGGAAATTGCTAACCTGCATTTTGCCTGGCTGCTGCTCCTTCTTCTTGTCTCCAGTAACTGCAATTGTTGCAAAGTACTGGATGACACGCTTGGTGTTTACTGTCTTTCCTGCACCAGATTCTCCACTGTTGATTTAAAATTAAGTGAGATAAAGAAGAGTGGAAGGGGCAGCACTGGCTTCCAGGTCATGGTGCAAACATAGGTTACTCACGTGATGAGAATAGACTGGTTGTCTCGATCTAGAAATGCATAGGGAAGCAAAACAAAATAAGTAAGCAATAAAAACAGAGAATGTAAAAATTGGGCAATGTTGGGGGTGGTTAGAGTCCATGAGTTCTAGTCCTGGAAGTGTGATGATTTGGGCATGTCTCATTTTTTTTTTTAGATAATTTGTGCAGATTTCCCAAATGTGGGATGTGCAACATGGACAGCATGGGAATTGAACAGTAGATCCTACAGTGTGGCAGTTTTTTTGTGTTCACAAGAGCACTTTCTCATCTCCCTTTTTAACAAAGAACATAAGTCTCAGACTCAGAGCTTATGAGAAGCCACATTTTCTAATTAGAATCTGTGGACATTGATGGATTGTCATCGCATTTTTCTTTTATCTTTACCTTCTACTTGTGGAAAGTGATATTTTTTCATTTACAATAGTGTTATGGGTTGAATTATGTCTCTCCCCCCAACCCACCCAATTCATATTTTAAAGTGTTGAGCCCCAGGACCTCAGAATGTGGAGCTTATTTGGAAATAGGGTCATTGTAGGTGTAATTAGTTAAGATGAGGTCATACTGGAGTAGGTGTATGTCTAATCCAAGATGACAGGTGTCCTTATACAAAGAGGAAATTTGGAGACAGATGCACATAGGGAGAACACCATGTGAACATGAAGGCAGAGATCGGAGTGATGCTTCTACAAGCCAAGGAAGGACAAAAATGCCTAGCAAACCACCGGAATCTATGAGAGAGGCATGGAGCAGATTCTACTTCTCCACTCTCAGAAGGAACCAACTCTGATAGCACTTGGATCTCAGACTTCCAGCCTCCAAACTGTGAGATAATACATTTCTGTTGTTTAAGCCACCCAGTCAGTGGTGCTCTGTTACAGTGGTCCTAGGAAACTATTACAAGTAGTGATACTAATCTTCCTTTTCAAACTGATGTAACTTTAGTCACTCTGAAGAAAAATATTAAGTATGCAGAAATAGCTAGGGTTGTGAGGTTGTAGGAATGTGAGACAGGAGTGACGACATTTGGACAACACTGTAATAGGTGACTTTTAAGTGTTGTCAGATCCCAGATGCTTGCTTCTGCTTATCTCTGTGCCAAGGCATGTCAGGTAAAAGTTGGAGAGACGGAAGTGCTATTAGGCACAATGGAGTGATGGTATTACCACATCTCTATTTCTTGTGCCATTCTGGAAATTTAGTGAAGAGAAAGAGAAGTCTGAGTCTGGGGAGGAAGACAAGTGAAGGGAAATTGCTATGTCCCTTTCTCTGACTTTGCATTCCTAAGTGGCTAGTAACAGTCTCTCTTCCAAATGTGCCCACATTTGGGGGAGGGGGTTTTTTGGAGGTGGGAGCAAGGCACCTCCTTGTGTTCCACATTCCCCTAAATAAGCCTGTGCTTAGTGTGGCTTCAGTCTATGCACCATGACTGGCAATGGAAGGTATTGCACTCCTGGCTTTCCATCATGAAATCATCTGAATCTCTTAAGGTCATGTTGATCATTGAGCCATTCAGATAACTGAGGCCTATGAAGGGCTTGAATTAATTATACGCTATTTTTAAAAATATGGATTGAAGAAATCATTCACCGGTCAGCATGAACTGATAGGCGTTGTCCGAGATGGAGAAGATGTGGGGCGGGGCCTCCTGGCGCTTTTTGCCTCGGTAGGCAGCCACCACCTCGGGGTTGTATACCGGCAGCCACTTGTAGGGGTTCACGGTGACACAGAAGAGGCCCGAGTAGGTCTGAGAAAAATCAGAAAACACAACATGTGGATGTTGTTTTTACTCAGAGAGATAAATGGAATAAACAGATGCTCACGTAGATCATCCAGGCTGCATAGCGCTCTTTGAGGTTGTATAGAACTCCTGGCTCGTTTAGATGAGTCATCATGGCCATGTCCTCGATCTTGTCAAATTTTGGAGGGTTCATGGGGAACACCTGGTCGCTGTTCAGAGTGAGTGTCTGGGTATAGAGAGGAGAGCACATGATGAGTGTGGAGCCGCTGATTTGTACCTCCCTCTACTGGTGTGGAGGAAGCAGGGAGAGATTGCGTGAGATTGATGGGTAAATTTATGCATCAATTCCATGCCCAGAGATGATCCACAACTAATGGTCCTTGATCAACCTAATTCTGGTCAAACTGCATAACCAATTCAGGTGTGATGCCTACAGTCATCATGCCATTCTGTGTGCCAAGAGTGGGTTAGAGGTGTGCAGAGCAATAGAGTCCTTCAGCCCTCAGGGTCCAGGTGGGACTTAGAACATCCAAGGCCAGGGCAGGTTGCCTCTGTTTACCCCATTTGCTGTGAGCACTGGGATGAGACAAAGTTTGGAAAATTGGAAAGAACTACTCTAATGTATTCTGTGCATCTCTAACTCAATACTACTGCTCAAATGGGTTCTTTTGTCTGGAATGTCTTTATTAAAATGACGTCTAGAAAGCCTCAAGTTCAGCTCAAGTACCATCTGCTCCATGATGTGTTTCCTCTCTGCCCTGTCTTTTCAAGGCTTTCACAAGTTTTCTGCATCACAGTCCATGGCTGAACAACGTTTTGAGACTATTACTTAATTTTCTCCTCTTTGTGCTTTCTCCACTTTTCTCCCCCATTCAAGCATACCACTGACTCTGCACTCCATTACAAGGGAGAGGTAAAAATAGAGCCGAAAAGAGAAAGAGTCTGTACACAGTTCTGGCTTTTGTTTTCCAAAAGCCCAAGTCATTAGAAAAACATCGGGGGTCTTACTGAAAAGATAAAAGACAGGGGATTTGTTGGTGTAGATCAAATCTCTTGAGGGAAGAAGATTCCAACCTCACTGTCCTAAACCAGAAAGAGATGCCCAAGGTAGCACACAGGGAGATGAGCTGTCTGAATCCTGAAGCTTCAGACCCTGGGACTTGTTTCTTAGCAGATCCTTCAGGGAGGCAGTGAGCCTCAGTGTAATTCCATGTAAGGTTCTCAAAATGTGGTACAATCCTGGGGGAGGACCCCAAGAATGATTGAAGAAAATGTATTTTTTAAATTTATAATTTCCCAGTGAAAAGAGGCTGAAATCAGAGATTAAGATTAAATACAATAATTAAAAAAAAAAAAGATCTGTCTGATATTCCTGAGTTTGTGACCTGAGATTCACATTGGCCATGCATATCTTGACTTCTATACCAGATGATAAGCTTTGGGAAGGCAGGTGCTGAGATTTGCTTATATTTGGAAAGTGACAAACACTGAGACCTGATATGGTGGAAGTCCAGTAAATATTGAATTGAATGGTGCACTATAATGCTCTACATTAACCTAGGCACTGCCTACGGAGCTTCCTCTGTAAGTCACTCTGGAGCCTGGAGAGTTACATTTGGTCATCCCACCCAGTAGCAATGAGTGTCAATCTCTTTCTTCATAGCCCAAGCTCTTCCCCCTCACTTTCCCTTTTCTCTAAAGCAAACATTGCAAAAACTCTCAAAGCCCAAGTCCTTAGAGGAGAAAAGAAGCAGGAGCAAAGATGTGTGCAATGGCAGTTTGCACCTGCTACTTCACAGCAGAATAGATAAAGGTCAGATTCCTGTGGACTGGCATACAATTTCTAATATTCCACCCAATATTCTAATATAAAGGAAAATGAAATGCCTTTATTATCAAGGAAATCTGAGATCAACACTTACCCGGTCATCGATGGTCTTGACTATGACCTTGTCATCTTCCCTGCTCTGAATCGTACCTTTCACATATAACTCCTTATCATCCACTGCAAAGCAGGCTTTCTTAGAATCAAATGGGCGATTTTGTGCTTCTATTCTCTCTTTCTCTGGTTTCCGCAGATAGGGAGCTGCTTCTCCAAAAACGGCCATTTCTGCATCAGAGCTCATGACTGCGAAGAGCTGGGAGGGCCAAAGGTGGACTGCTGAGTCTGGAGTCTGGGGGACAACTGAATCTGAAGGGCCCCGCCCTGTCATTTCCATTCAAAAAATCCTGGGATTAACCTAGGTCCTGGGGAATTTAGGACCAAGCCTAGGGGCATAGAGTGGGCTAGCAGGAATGAGCTAAAGGGGATATTTTACCTAAAAACAGTGTTGGAGGAATTGTTTACATTTCTGAGTGTTCCTCCTGGGAATCTCTCTTAGTTCAGCCCCATGCCTAGAAGCTTAAACGAATTAGAGGAAGTCAAGGTGAGCCCAGTAAAGGAGGCCTTCCTTAATTATGCATCCTGTTTGAGCTCTGTAATCTCGGTGTCATCACCAAATCTTAAGGGTGTCTGAAAAGAATTAGAGAAATGCTGATAATTCCTAGTAGAAATTTCAGACAGCCCAGGGAAAAGTAATGTGTCATACATAAAGTATCGCCACACTTATTTAGCTAATTACAAGTAACAAGGTGATGGGAGGCATTATGGCCAAGTGCAAGGGTTCCAAACTTCCACAGGCACCAGAATTACCTGGAGGGCTTATTAAAACACTGATTACTCGGTCCTGACCCCAGAGTTTTTGATTCATCAGGTTTGGGGGTGGCCTGAGAATCTGCATTTCCAGTGAGTTCCTGGGCAGCGCTGATATTGCTCCTCCAGGGACCACTCTTTGAGACCTGCTGGCTCAGAGCCTTCCCACTGCAAATGTGGTCCTTGAATTTGTTGTGTCAGCATCACCAGAAGCTTGTTAGAAATTCAGAAGCTTAGACCCACTCCAGATTACAGAATCAGAATCTACTCTTTAACAAGATCTCCAGGCAACTTCTATGCATAGCAGTGTGGAGAAGCACTGGGCCCAGTACAGTGGTCTCCAAACTTTAGTTGCATGTTGCCGTGTCAGGGTGTGACAAGGAGTGTTTAATTAGATTAGTACCTGCCTTGGAACTCACTGCCTGGTGTATGTGTGTGTGTGTGTGGTGTATAAGTGACTGCCTCCCCCACTCTCCCACTCATCCTTCCTGGCACTCTCCCCAAACCATCCCCCTTTCACTGGGCCTTCTCTCTGCCTATTTCTCCTGCTTCTGAGTCAGAAAATCTGGCTTCAAGTCAGAGCACTGAACTTGGTCAAAGCACTTAATCTGTCTGGGCTCCACCTATTTCCCCCTGAAATGAAGAAGAAAGCCTAAGTCATTTCTAAGGTCCCTGCAGGTTGTGTGGCTTCATGATTCCTTTTCTTTATCTGCATACTGATCACAAAATGGAGTTACATTTTATACACACACATACCCCATACCTCTCTTAAGAAAAGTCCACATTTTTTGAATAAGGACTTTTATGTTCCCTATTTAAAATGGGAAAGCTGAATATTTCTTAGCTCTCTCCTGGAAGTCACCTTCCCCCATCTCACCGTTTATGAAATGGCTCTTCATTGGTAACTGCTCTTTCCATATTCTTTCCTGAGATTCTGCAGAGTTCTGTTCCTACAGAAGGGAAAGCACACACTTCTCTCTGGGCTTTATTCAGACAAATTGTGTTTCGGTTTTACTTTGGCCCATGGCTCTGCTGAACCATTTGTGACTTGTGGCTTTCATAGTAAGACACTAGAATTCACTATAGTGCCCACCAATTGTGCTGGCTTCAATTTTCTCCGTTGTCACCTGAGGGGTGAAGGAGAATTCATCCAAGTTGCTTTCCCCTCCTCTGAACTAGTGACAGGGTTGTGGCTTAGGTGGGCTTTACTACAGCAGCCGTTCTCAAACTTCATGTTCTCAGAGCCCCTTCACACTCTTAAAGATGAGAACACAACAAGCTTTGGTTTTGGTGGGTTTTATCTACTGATATTTACTATATTAGAAATTAAAATGGAGAAATTTTAAAACTATTAATTCATTTAAAAGTACTATATAACCTATTACATGTTAACATAAATAGCATTTTTATGAAAATGCCTATTTTCCAAAACTGAAAAATTTAATGAGAAGAACACCATTGTTTTCCCTATTTTGCAGCTTTCTTTAATATCTGCTGTATAAAAGACAGCTAGATATTCACATCTGCTTCTGTTTTCAGTATGTTGCTGTTTTTGTTGTTGATAAAATAACTATAGAAAATTTGCCTTATACAGTTATGTTATTTGCAAAAAGAAAAAGGATTTCAAATTATTGTGGATATTCTTCTTAGATATTATGCCGAAACTTGACAAGTGGTAGCTTCTGCAATGTGGAATCTGAAACTACATCCACGATATTTTGTAATCTATTACATTAAAATCCATTGGTCTGTATTAGAACTTTGACTGGCTCTTTTTTCCCATGTAGGAGTGTCATACATTAGTCATTTGAAAAATACTGGTTCACTGTAGAACTTACTGATGTTGGCATATTTTATTATAGAACGCAAAACAATCACAATCATTAATACGAACACTGATCTCAGAAAATTATTCAAGCATTAGGAAGTTGTTAAGATAGTGGAGGCAGATACAAATTTTGAAATTTTGCCTGAAAGCTCAAATAAATCATTAGTAACAAAAGTTGTTAGTTGTTGTCCTTGAAATGACAAAGCACACTTCATTTGTTTCGAGAAAGTGTCTGCTAAGTATCCAAGTCTGAATAACCATAGTTTGTCCACTAGTCATTTTTTCAAGTAGAAATTGTGCTTCATATACAAGGCGGCTAGCTCATCTTGCAACTCAAACAACTGACGTGGTTCACCTCGAGACAACCAGCCAGCTCTGGAGTGTGGCAGGAGTACCTATGCGAATGTCTCATTTCATTATGTAGGATATTATAAGGAAGGATATATGAGAATTGAAATATAGAGCTGACCCTGGAACAGTGAAGGCGTTATGAGTATTGACTCCCATGAAGTAAAATCTCTCCACGCAACTTTTTACTCTCCTAAAACGTAGCCTACTGTTGACTGGAAGCCTTACTTATAAACAGTCAATTAACACATATTTTATATATTATATTCTGTAGTTTTACAATAAAGTAAGATACAGAAAAGAAAATATTATTAAAAATCATAAGGGAGAGAAAATACATTATAATATTTATTTTTATAAATCTACATATAAGTGGACCCTTGGACTTCAAACTGTGTTGTTCAAGGGTCAACTGTAATAAAATTAATAACTTTTACTGCTTCCTGCACATTTTAAGTCATTTTTAAATGAAGCTGTCTTTTTAAATTAAAAAAAAAGTTTTTTTAGTGCCCGTACGTGGCCTTAAGAATGCAATGACTACTTGTCCAATTTGGTGCTATGCCTTAATTTATAATAAAGCACTAGATGTCTACCCATCGTTGCTTTTGCATCATTAGATCAACACAGTAAAAAAGGTGATTAGCATCTCGGTACTATTATGAGCATTGTTTTGACCTCATGTACTTCTTGAGAAGTTCTTAGTGCGCTCCAAGGCCCCACGGACCAACGCTCTGAGAACAGCTGCACTAAAGCATGAGGGGATCTTGTTAGGTTACAGTCTTATAAGCTTATTATTACTTAGCTTGACTTAGTGTTAAGCATGGTACCCAAAGTTGAGAAGATGATCTGATGATCCATATCAAGACCATCTGTGGTTGAATCTCTGTGGTTGGAACCTTGGAATCTGAACTTCTCCCAAGGGGCTCAAACACAGTGATGGCTTAAAGTATCATTTTGCTGTCCTAAAACCACTCTTTTCAAAACCGTGGTATGGTCCTATTGCTCATATACAAAATGATTTCAGGCAAATATTTCCTAATTTTAATAATTACATGTTTATTTCAAAATCTATTACCTTATTTTATCAAAATCTAAGATGACATTGATTGTAAGATAGACAATTTTGTGTTCCAGAAGTAAAAAATCAAAACATAGCTAATCACAACATTCCTTTCATTGATTGTAAGATGCATCTCAAGTTCAGAGATAATTTTTTTAAAGTGTGAAGAAAATTAAAATGGATAAAATAGGTATATATGTTTCCCATTTAGATAGTATGCTATATCTGCTTATACTATTGCTATAAGGCAGTGTTTTCAAAGTTTAGTACGCATATGCATCCAACCAGGGGTCTTGCTGAAATACATATTCTATCAGCAGGTCTGGGATAGTGTTGGAAATTCTGAATATCTAACAAGTGTCTAGTAGATGGTCTACACCTACATAGCAACCACAGAAGGTAACTTTAAAAAACCAAATCTAGCCCTGACTGGTATGGCTTAGTGGATTGAGCACCTGCCTGAAAGCCAAAGGGTTGCAGGTTCTATTCTCAGGCCAGGTCCCCAGTAGGGGGTGCATGAGAGGCTACCACACATTGAAATTTCTCTCCTTCTCTTTCTCCTTCCCGTCCCCTCTGTAAAAATAAATAAATAAAATCTTAAAAAAAATCCAAATCTAAGGAAAAAAGAGTCAGTGTAAATAAGAATATTAAGTGAATTAATAGTACTGGTGCTAAATGGATATTGTAAACTTTGCAAAGGTAGTATAAGAAAGCCTGAATTTAGGGAAAGACTACAACAGCTCATGGTTCAACTATATTTTTAGGCATCCTAGAAAAACTAGATTTTCCACCTGGGTTTCAAGTCACTACCAGTTTTGAGGTAGAGATTTTTCTCTTTTCACCATTACTCTAATAGAGACTCAGCATCCTGTATCTTTTAATTTTACTACATAAATGATGCAAGAGCTGTCTCAGCAATATTCTTGTAAGGAGTTGTCTGTCCAGCCTACTTGATAGATTCAGGGACAATTCTTTCCCATATTGAGCAGGTTTCACAGGCCAAATATTCATCCTGCTTTAAACTGAAATCTGGCTTTCTGTACCTTTGGGATGACTGACTCTCATTCTAGCTCTTGGTAACCGCAGGAAGAGTTCAAACCTTCTTCCCACACAACACCTCTTCACCTATTGGAATGGCTTCATTTTATCTTCTCCATGATAAACAGCCCCAGCTCCATCTTCATCTGCTTCTTCTGCATGTGGTTAGTTGGCCCAAAACATGATGTTCATAAGGTCAAGATTCAGTCTTCACACACAGGCTGACTTTGCTATTCCTCAAGCTTAGTCTACACCCCTGAACCCACCTAGCTCTGCCTTCACTCACAAGCAAAGCTGAGAGAATAAAGAGAAATCCAGTCAAACCCATTCCTAGGTGGTAATAACAACCCTTTCCTCTCACCACCCCTTCTCCTACAAAATCTGTTTATTAGAGGCAACTCTAGATCAATTAGGACTAAGAAAAAAAATTATAGTTGAGTCATGACCACACCGCCGTTGACAAGATACAGTGGCTGAGACATTCCCAGGAGAGGGATGAAAGTCAAGGACAGTGTCATGGCTCACTGACAGCACACAGGGGTGCGGGGAGCCCTCAGAAGTAGCGATGGAGATTTAGTGGACTGGTGTGGCCCTATCAGTTGGAAGACCCCTAAAGACAGGAGCAGAGTTGGTGGTTGAAGGGACACAGCTCTGCAGGGTTGGAAGCAGGTCAAGGTCTCAGAACAGAGAAGAGGCTAATTAGGGTACCTGCTGGGGGTGGGATACAGGAGTACCATGAGTCACATCTAGAGAGTTGGATCAGACCTAAGCAGGTGAAGTTTATCAGCCAAGAATAAATGGTTTTACTCTTGGGTCCCAGAACGCAGTTGCATAAATATGGGGAGAAGATTTGACTTAGCAACCGCATGCACACGGAGGATTGAGGGGCTTTGTTGAACAGTAAGCAGTGAGTCAGCAGTGCGCTGAGACTGTCAGAAGGCAGTCACCACCCCAGCATTGCACCTAGGTTGGGAGAGGTGAGGGCAAATGCTGGTAGAAGACAATACAAAGTTTGGAAGTCACACTTCAACAGAGTAGCAGGAGCAGGGTCACCAGAGTTGATTCAGAAGCACATCCCTACTTCTGAGGGCTCCCCGCACCCCTGTGTGCTGTCAGTGAGCCATGACACTGTTCTTGACTTTCATCTTTCTCCTGGGAATGTCTCAGCCACTGTATCTTGTCAACGGCGGTGTGGTCATGACTCAACTATAATTTTTTTTCTTAGTCCTAATTGATCTAGAGTTGCCTCTAATAAACAGATTTTGTAGGAGAAGGGGTGGTGAGAGGAAAGGGTTGTTATTACCACCTAGGAATGGGTTTGACTGGATTTCTCTTTATTCTCTCAGCTTTGCTTGTGAGTGAAGGCAGAGCTAGGTGGGTTCAGGGGTGTAGACTAAGCTTGAGGAATAGCAAAGTCAGCCTGTGTGTGAAGACTGAATCTTGACCTTATGAACATCATGTTTTGGGCCAACTAACCACATGCAGAAGAAGCAGATGAAGATGGAGCTGGGGCTGTTTATCATGGAGAAGATAAAATGAAGCCATTCCAATAGGTGAAGAGGTGTTGTGTGGGAAGAAGGTTTGAACTCTTCCTGCGGTTACCAAGAGCTAGAATGAGAGTCAGTCATCCCAAAGGTACAGAAAGCCAGATTTCAGTTTAAAGCAGGATGAATATTTGGCCTGTGAAACCTGCTCAATATGGGAAAGAATTGTCCCTGAATCTATCAAGTAGGCTGGACAGACAACTCCTTACAAGAATATTGCTGAGACAGCTCTTGCATCATTTATGTAGTAAAATTAAAAGATACAGGATGCTGAGTCTCTATTAGAGTAATGGTGAAAAGAGAAAAATCTCTACCTCAAAACTGGTAGTGACTTGAAACCCAGGTGGAAAATCTAGTTTTTCTAGGATGCCTAAAAATATAGTTGAACCATGAGCTGTTGTAGTCTTTCCCTAAATTCAGGCTTTCTTATACTACCTTTGCAAAGTTTACAATATCCATTTAGCACCAGTACTATTAATTCACTTAATATTCTTATTTACACTGACTCTTTTTTCCTTAGATTTGGATTTTTTTTAAGATTTTATTTATTTATTTTTACAGAGGGGACGGGAAGGAGAAAGAGAAGGAGAGAAATTTCAATGTGTGGTAGCCTCTCATGCACCCCCTACTGGGGACCTGGCCTGAGAATAGAACCTGCAACCCTTTGGCTTTCAGGCAGGTGCTCAATCCACTAAGCCATACCAGTCAGGGCTAGATTTGGTTTTTTAAAGTTACCTTCTGTGGTTGCTATGTAGGTGTAGACCATCTACTAGACACTTGTTAGATATTCAGAATTTCCAACACTATCCCAGACCTGCTGATAGAATATGTATTTCAGCAAGACCCCTGGTTGGATGCATATGCGTACTAAACTTTGAAAACACTGCCTTATAGCAATAGTATAAGCAGATATAGCATACTATCTAAATGGGAAACATATATACCTATTTTATCCATTTTAATTTTCTTCACACTTTAAAAAAATTATCTCTGAACTTGAGATGCATCTTACAATCAATGAAAGGAATGTTGTGATTAGCTATGTTTTGATTTTTTACTTCTGGAACACAAAATTGTCTATCTTACAATCAATGTCATCTTAGATTTTGATAAAATAAGGTAATAGATTTTGAAATAAACATGTAATTATTAAAATTAGGAAATATTTGCCTGAAATCATTTTGTATATGAGCAATAGGACCATACCACGGTTTTGAAAAGAGTGGTTTTAGGACAGCAAAATGATACTTTAAGCCATCACTGTGTTTGAGCCCCTTGGGAGAAGTTCAGATTCCAAGGTTCCAACCACAGAGATTCAACCACAGATGGTCTTGATATGGATCATCAGATCATCTTCTCAACTTTGGGTACCATGCTTAACACTAAGTCAAGCTAAGTAATAATAAGCTTATAAGACTGTAACCTAACAAGATCCCCTCATGCTTTAGTGCAGCTGTTCTCAGAGCGTTGGTCCGTGGGGCCTTGGAGCGCACTAAGAACTTCTCAAGAAGTACATGAGGTCAAAACAATGCTCATAATAGTACCGAGATGCTAATCACCTTTTTTACTGTGTTGATCTAATGATGCAAAAGCAACGATGGGTAGACATCTAGTGCTTTATTATAAATTAAGGCATAGCACCAAATTGGACAAGTAGTCATTGCATTCTTAAGGCCACGTACGGGCACTAAAAAAACTTTTTTTTTAATTTAAAAAGACAGCTTCATTTAAAAATGACTTAAAATGTGCAGGAAGCAGTAAAAGTTATTAATTTTATTACAGTTGACCCTTGAACAACACAGTTTGAAGTCCAAGGGTCCACTTATATGTAGATTTATAAAAATAAATATTATAATGTATTTTCTCTCCCTTATGATTTTTAATAATATTTTCTTTTCTGTATCTTACTTTATTGTAAAACTACAGAATATAATATATAAAATATGTGTTAATTGACTGTTTATAAGTAAGGCTTCCAGTCAACAGTAGGCTACGTTTTAGGAGAGTAAAAAGTTGCGTGGAGAGATTTTACTTCATGGGAGTCAATACTCATAACGCCTTCACTGTTCCAGGGTCAGCTCTATATTTCAATTCTCATATATCCTTCCTTATAATATCCTACATAATGAAATGAGACATTCGCATAGGTACTCCTGCCACACTCCAGAGCTGGCTGGTTGTCTCGAGGTGAACCACGTCAGTTGTTTGAGTTGCAAGATGAGCTAGCCGCCTTGTATATGAAGCACAATTTCTACTTGAAAAAATGACTAGTGGACAAACTATGGTTATTCAGACTTGGATACTTAGCAGACACTTTCTCGAAACAAATGAAGTGTGCTTTGTCATTTCAAGGACAACAACTAACAACTTTTGTTACTAATGATTTATTTGAGCTTTCAGGCAAAATTTCAAAATTTGTATCTGCCTCCACTATCTTAACAACTTCCTAATGCTTGAATAATTTTCTGAGATCAGTGTTCGTATTAATGATTGTGATTGTTTTGCGTTCTATAATAAAATATGCCAACATCAGTAAGTTCTACAGTGAACCAGTATTTTTCAAATGACTAATGTATGACACTCCTACATGGGAAAAAAGAGCCAGTCAAAGTTCTAATACAGACCAATGGATTTTAATGTAATAGATTACAAAATATCGTGGATGTAGTTTCAGATTCCACATTGCAGAAGCTACCACTTGTCAAGTTTCGGCATAATATCTAAGAAGAATATCCACAATAATTTGAAATCCTTTTTCTTTTTGCAAATAACATAACTGTATAAGGCAAATTTTCTATAGTTATTTTATCAACAACAAAAACAGCAACATACTGAAAACAGAAGCAGATGTGAATATCTAGCTGTCTTTTATACAGCAGATATTAAAGAAAGCTGCAAAATAGGGAAAACAATGGTGTTCTTCTCATTAAATTTTTCAGTTTTGGAAAATAGGCATTTTCATAAAAATGCTATTTATGTTAACATGTAATAGGTTATATAGTACTTTTAAATGAATTAATAGTTTTAAAATTTCTCCATTTTAATTTCTAATATAGTAAATATCAGTAGATAAAACCCACCAAAACCAAAGCTTGTTGTGTTCTCATCTTTAAGAGTGTGAAGGGGCTCTGAGAACATGAAGTTTGAGAACGGCTGCTGTAGTAAAGCCCACCTAAGCCACAACCCTGTCACTAGTTCAGAGGAGGGGAAAGCAACTTGGATGAATTCTCCTTCACCCCTCAGGTGACAACGGAGAAAATTGAAGCCAGCACAATTGGTGGGCACTATAGTGAATTCTAGTGTCTTACTATGAAAGCCACAAGTCACAAATGGTTCAGCAGAGCCATGGGCCAAAGTAAAACCGAAACACAATTTGTCTGAATAAAGCCCAGAGAGAAGTGTGTGCTTTCCCTTCTGTAGGAACAGAACTCTGCAGAATCTCAGGAAAGAATATGGAAAGAGCAGTTACCAATGAAGAGCCATTTCATAAACGGTGAGATGGGGGAAGGTGACTTCCAGGAGAGAGCTAAGAAATATTCAGCTTTCCCATTTTAAATAGGGAACATAAAAGTCCTTATTCAAAAAATGTGGACTTTTCTTAAGAGAGGTATGGGGTATGTGTGTGTATAAAATGTAACTCCATTTTGTGATCAGTATGCAGATAAAGAAAAGGAATCATGAAGCCACACAACCTGCAGGGACCTTAGAAATGACTTAGGCTTTCTTCTTCATTTCAGGGGGAAATAGGTGGAGCCCAGACAGATTAAGTGCTTTGACCAAGTTCAGTGCTCTGACTTGAAGCCAGATTTTCTGACTCAGAAGCAGGAGAAATAGGCAGAGAGAAGGCCCAGTGAAAGGGGGATGGTTTGGGGAGAGTGCCAGGAAGGATGAGTGGGAGAGTGGGGGAGGCAGTCACTTATACACCACACACACACACACATACACCAGGCAGTGAGTTCCAAGGCAGGTACTAATCTAATTAAACACTCCTTGTCACACCCTGACACGGCAACATGCAACTAAAGTTTGGAGACCACTGTACTGGGCCCAGTGCTTCTCCACACTGCTATGCATAGAAGTTGCCTGGAGATCTTGTTAAAGAGTAGATTCTGATTCTGTAATCTGGAGTGGGTCTAAGCTTCTGAATTTCTAACAAGCTTCTGGTGATGCTGACACAACAAATTCAAGGACCACATTTGCAGTGGGAAGGCTCTGAGCCAGCAGGTCTCAAAGAGTGGTCCCTGGAGGAGCAATATCAGCGCTGCCCAGGAACTCACTGGAAATGCAGATTCTCAGGCCACCCCCAAACCTGATGAATCAAAAACTCTGGGGTCAGGACCGAGTAATCAGTGTTTTAATAAGCCCTCCAGGTAATTCTGGTGCCTGTGGAAGTTTGGAACCCTTGCACTTGGCCATAATGCCTCCCATCACCTTGTTACTTGTAATTAGCTAAATAAGTGTGGCGATACTTTATGTATGACACATTACTTTTCCCTGGGCTGTCTGAAATTTCTACTAGGAATTATCAGCATTTCTCTAATTCTTTTCAGACACCCTTAAGATTTGGTGATGACACCGAGATTACAGAGCTCAAACAGGATGCATAATTAAGGAAGGCCTCCTTTACTGGGCTCACCTTGACTTCCTCTAATTCGTTTAAGCTTCTAGGCATGGGGCTGAACTAAGAGAGATTCCCAGGAGGAACACTCAGAAATGTAAACAATTCCTCCAACACTGTTTTTAGGTAAAATATCCCCTTTAGCTCATTCCTGCTAGCCCACTCTATGCCCCTAGGCTTGGTCCTAAATTCCCCAGGACCTAGGTTAATCCCAGGATTTTTTGAATGGAAATGACAGGGCGGGGCCCTTCAGATTCAGTTGTCCCCCAGACTCCAGACTCAGCAGTCCACCTTTGGCCCTCCCAGCTCTTCGCAGTCATGAGCTCTGATGCAGAAATGGCCGTTTTTGGAGAAGCAGCTCCCTATCTGCGGAAACCAGAGAAAGAGAGAATAGAAGCACAAAATCGCCCATTTGATTCTAAGAAAGCCTGCTTTGCAGTGGATGATAAGGAGTTATATGTGAAAGGTACGATTCAGAGCAGGGAAGATGACAAGGTCATAGTCAAGACCATCGATGACCGGGTAAGTGTTGATCTCAGATTTCCTTGATAATAAAGGCATTTCATTTTCCTTTATATTAGAATATTGGGTGGAATATTAGAAATTGTATGCCAGTCCACAGGAATCTGACCTTTATCTATTCTGCTGTGAAGTAGCAGGTGCAAACTGCCATTGCACACATCTTTGCTCCTGCTTCTTTTCTCCTCTAAGGACTTGGGCTTTGAGAGTTTTTGCAATGTTTGCTTTAGAGAAAAGGGAAAGTGAGGGGGAAGAGCTTGGGCTATGAAGAAAGAGATTGACACTCATTGCTACTGGGTGGGATGACCAAATGTAACTCTCCAGGCTCCAGAGTGACTTACAGAGGAAGCTCCGTAGGCAGTGCCTAGGTTAATGTAGAGCATTATAGTGCACCATTCAATTCAATATTTACTGGACTTCCACCATATCAGGTCTCAGTGTTTGTCACTTTCCAAATATAAGCAAATCTCAGCACCTGCCTTCCCAAAGCTTATCATCTGGTATAGAAGTCAAGATATGCATGGCCAATGTGAATCTCAGGTCACAAACTCAGGAATATCAGACAGATCTTTTTTTTTTTTAATTATTGTATTTAATCTTAATCTCTGATTTCAGCCTCTTTTCACTGGGAAATTATAAATTTAAAAAATACATTTTCTTCAATCATTCTTGGGGTCCTCCCCCAGGATTGTACCACATTTTGAGAACCTTACATGGAATTACACTGAGGCTCACTGCCTCCCTGAAGGATCTGCTAAGAAACAAGTCCCAGGGTCTGAAGCTTCAGGATTCAGACAGCTCATCTCCCTGTGTGCTACCTTGGGCATCTCTTTCTGGTTTAGGACAGTGAGGTTGGAATCTTCTTCCCTCAAGAGATTTGATCTACACCAACAAATCCCCTGTCTTTTATCTTTTCAGTAAGACCCCCGATGTTTTTCTAATGACTTGGGCTTTTGGAAAACAAAAGCCAGAACTGTGTACAGACTCTTTCTCTTTTCGGCTCTATTTTTACCTCTCCCTTGTAATGGAGTGCAGAGTCAGTGGTATGCTTGAATGGGGGAGAAAAGTGGAGAAAGCACAAAGAGGAGAAAATTAAGTAATAGTCTCAAAACGTTGTTCAGCCATGGACTGTGATGCAGAAAACTTGTGAAAGCCTTGAAAAGACAGGGCAGAGAGGAAACACATCATGGAGCAGATGGTACTTGAGCTGAACTTGAGGCTTTCTAGACGTCATTTTAATAAAGACATTCCAGACAAAAGAACCCATTTGAGCAGTAGTATTGAGTTAGAGATGCACAGAATACATTAGAGTAGTTCTTTCCAATTTTCCAAACTTTGTCTCATCCCAGTGCTCACAGCAAATGGGGTAAACAGAGGCAACCTGCCCTGGCCTTGGATGTTCTAAGTCCCACCTGGACCCTGAGGGCTGAAGGACTCTATTGCTCTGCACACCTCTAACCCACTCTTGGCACACAGAATGGCATGATGACTGTAGGCATCACACCTGAATTGGTTATGCAGTTTGACCAGAATTAGGTTGATCAAGGACCATTAGTTGTGGATCATCTCTGGGCATGGAATTGATGCATAAATTTACCCATCAATCTCACGCAATCTCTCCCTGCTTCCTCCACACCAGTAGAGGGAGGTACAAATCAGCGGCTCCACACTCATCATGTGCTCTCCTCTCTATACCCAGACACTCACTCTGAACAGCGACCAGGTGTTCCCCATGAACCCTCCAAAATTTGACAAGATCGAGGACATGGCCATGATGACTCATCTAAACGAGCCAGGAGTTCTATACAACCTCAAAGAGCGCTATGCAGCCTGGATGATCTACGTGAGCATCTGTTTATTCCATTTATCTCTCTGAGTAAAAACAACATCCACATGTTGTGTTTTCTGATTTTTCTCAGACCTACTCGGGCCTCTTCTGTGTCACCGTGAACCCCTACAAGTGGCTGCCGGTATACAACCCCGAGGTGGTGGCTGCCTACCGAGGCAAAAAGCGCCAGGAGGCCCCGCCCCACATCTTCTCCATCTCGGACAACGCCTATCAGTTCATGCTGACCGGTGAATGATTTCTTCAATCCATATTTTTAAAAATAGCGTATAATTAATTCAAGCCCTTCATAGGCCTCAGTTATCTGAATGGCTCAATGATCAACATGACCTTAAGAGATTCAGATGATTTCATGATGGAAAGCCAGGAGTGCAATACCTTCCATTGCCAGTCATGGTGCATAGACTGAAGCCACACTAAGCACAGGCTTATTTAGGGGAATGTGGAACACAAGGAGGTGCCTTGCTCCCACCTCCAAAAAACCCCCTCCCCCAAATGTGGGCACATTTGGAAGAGAGACTGTTACTAGCCACTTAGGAATGCAAAGTCAGAGAAAGGGACATAGCAATTTCCCTTCACTTGTCTTCCTCCCCAGACTCAGACTTCTCTTTCTCTTCACTAAATTTCCAGAATGGCACAAGAAATAGAGATGTGGTAATACCATCACTCCATTGTGCCTAATAGCACTTCCGTCTCTCCAACTTTTACCTGACATGCCTTGGCACAGAGATAAGCAGAAGCAAGCATCTGGGATCTGACAACACTTAAAAGTCACCTATTACAGTGTTGTCCAAATGTCGTCACTCCTGTCTCACATTCCTACAACCTCACAACCCTAGCTATTTCTGCATACTTAATATTTTTCTTCAGAGTGACTAAAGTTACATCAGTTTGAAAAGGAAGATTAGTATCACTACTTGTAATAGTTTCCTAGGACCACTGTAACAGAGCACCACTGACTGGGTGGCTTAAACAACAGAAATGTATTATCTCACAGTTTGGAGGCTGGAAGTCTGAGATCCAAGTGCTATCAGAGTTGGTTCCTTCTGAGAGTGGAGAAGTAGAATCTGCTCCATGCCTCTCTCATAGATTCCGGTGGTTTGCTAGGCATTTTTGTCCTTCCTTGGCTTGTAGAAGCATCACTCCGATCTCTGCCTTCATGTTCACATGGTGTTCTCCCTATGTGCATCTGTCTCCAAATTTCCTCTTTGTATAAGGACACCTGTCATCTTGGATTAGACATACACCTACTCCAGTATGACCTCATCTTAACTAATTACACCTACAATGACCCTATTTCCAAATAAGCTCCACATTCTGAGGTCCTGGGGCTCAACACTTTAAAATATGAATTGGGTGGGTTGGGGGGAGAGACATAATTCAACCCATAACACTATTGTAAATGAAAAAATATCACTTTCCACAAGTAGAAGGTAAAGATAAAAGAAAAATGCGATGACAATCCATCAATGTCCACAGATTCTAATTAGAAAATGTGGCTTCTCATAAGCTCTGAGTCTGAGACTTATGTTCTTTGTTAAAAAGGGAGATGAGAAAGTGCTCTTGTGAACACAAAAAAACTGCCACACTGTAGGATCTACTGTTCAATTCCCATGCTGTCCATGTTGCACATCCCACATTTGGGAAATCTGCACAAATTATCTAAAAAAAAAAATGAGACATGCCCAAATCATCACACTTCCAGGACTAGAACTCATGGACTCTAACCACCCCCAACATTGCCCAATTTTTACATTCTCTGTTTTTATTGCTTACTTATTTTGTTTTGCTTCCCTATGCATTTCTAGATCGAGACAACCAGTCTATTCTCATCACGTGAGTAACCTATGTTTGCACCATGACCTGGAAGCCAGTGCTGCCCCTTCCACTCTTCTTTATCTCACTTAATTTTAAATCAACAGTGGAGAATCTGGTGCAGGAAAGACAGTAAACACCAAGCGTGTCATCCAGTACTTTGCAACAATTGCAGTTACTGGAGACAAGAAGAAGGAGCAGCAGCCAGGCAAAATGCAGGTTAGCAATTTCCTGCACCAGAGGCTTTCTGGGTGAGGGTCAAGTGCACACAGGGCTTTGTGGTCATCAGTGATACACAACGCAAGGTCTCACCCCAGTAGTGATTATGGGGTTCAACCTAGTGGACTCAGGCTCTTGCACTGGCTCCATCAGCAACAGCTGAGTGACTTTGAGCAACTGCACATCCTCCTCTGGAGAAGGAATGGATTGGGCCAGTGATTCTCAAACTGGGGCACACATCAGAATCACCAGGAGGGCTTATTAACAAGCGATGGCTGAGGCCCAGACCCAGAAGTTCTGATTGAAATTTCTGCTTCACATTTACAATCCTGATATTTTGCATTTCTAACATATTCCCAACACTGATCTAAGGATCACACTTTAAGAACCACTGGGCTGTATGGTATTTTCTAAACTGCTCCAGAGCTAGGATGATAAATAATCATGGAGGGGGATAGGGGTAAAAACTCTGCTTTTTATACTGGACTTCTGAGGAATCATTCTCATGAAATATTTTTGAGACTTAAAATTTTTTTTGAGAATTGTACTTCTAGCATATAATCTCTTGGATTACTTGTATGGCTCACTTTCTATTTATATACGTAATTCTGAACTCACATGTCTATATTCGCTGAGTCATGATGCATGCAGTAACAGGGGTATATATTCTAAAAATCCAAGATTTATGATGAAATGTTATCAGAGAAGAAAGGCATCCAGAGAAAGCAAGATGGAGCTTGGAACCTGGCGTGGCAGAAGGCACTCTGGTGCTGTACAAATAAAAGCCTCTCTAGGGTGGGACCTGGAAGACTCCTCAGGAGGGATGGGGCTATGGGTAACTTTGAACATCTGCATGGGCCACCAGGCTGGGCTGGTCGACATCTCTCCCTGGACTGTGCCCAGAGCATCCACACTTTTGTGTCACCAAGGGGCTACTTCAGAAGATATTCAACATCCTCTCTTTTCTGTCTTGTTTATATTTAGGGGACCCTGGAGGATCAGATCATCCAGGCCAACCCCCTGCTGGAGGCCTTTGGAAACGCCAAGACTGTGAGGAATGACAACTCCTCGAGATTTGTAAGACCCAGTCTAGTTTTTAACTATCCCCCCAAACCAGGCCCTTTCTTCCAATGCTGGATATGAAAATTGCCACATAAACTAGAATATACGTGGCCTTATTCTCTCCCCAAGTGATTCAGATCAATCTACCCAACTGGGATGTTCCCGTACATTTTGCAGACAGTGTTGGCTTGTTTATGGCATAGGGGGGATTTAACTATTTCCCTAACTAGTCAGCATCACCTCAGAGCATCTTAAAGTCACAAGCAGAAAGCAATTCCTTTATACTTAAAATTGCTATCACTCGGTGGAAACATTTTAAAATGCAGAAGTCCACTGAGCAATACCTATTGATTTATTAGACACAGAAACCTTAGTGTGAAGTAAGTTAACAGATTTAAACTCTTCCAAGTCAGGAGGCATTAAGAATAGGGAAAACTTGTCGAAGGCATAAAAGCTCAAAAATTGGGAATAAGTTGATATTGGAGATCTTGAAGGATATGCTCATCCATCAATATTTCACTTAGTATTAGCTCAACTGAAGAGGTATTTACTTCCACATTAGAAAAAAAACCACAAAAATCCAACCCTCTACCTAATTTCACTGGCTAGTGGGGCAAGAACCCTAAGGTGAAGCCTTCATTTATGCCTATAGTTGCAAAAGCACATCAAAACTTCATATATGTCAATAGGTGGATGATACTAAGCTTGCATTTTATTGCTAGTTCTCCAAGATAAAATCATATTTGATGAGAAAGTAGATGCTTGAATTGAAAACTGTGGCCTTAAGCCCTGACCCTTCTTTCTTTCCTTTGGTCCTCTGTGCATCGCCCATTTGCACGTCTGTCTTCCTCATGCACAACTAAACTCTCCCTTGTAGGGGATCTAGGTACATGTTACACAGCAGAGATGTGCTACACATGCATGGAGCAAGTTAGTTATTGCACTAACCTGGCATCAGCTTAAAGTGAAAGAGAATGCTTTCAGTTACTCCCCAGTCTCACTCCCATTTATTTTGTCCAGAGGCCTCTCCTCTTGGCCCTGACCCAGAAATCACAATGGTTCTTGTTATTCTGTTCACCTCTCGCCCTCTAAACAAACATGTACAGGCAAAAATTTCCATCATCCTCCATTATACAGGTAAAAGTACTGAAGACCAAATACAATCTAACATACATCCACTACCCTTCACTAATATTTATTTATTTATTTATTTTTCTGCTTATTTATGCATTCATTGGTTGATTCTTGTACGTGCCCTCACCGGGGATCTAACCTACAACCTTGGCATGTCGGGATAATGCTGTAACCAAATGAGCTACCCGCCAGAGCCTCACTAAATCTTCTTAACTTTTATTGAGAAAATATTGACAATATTCTTGAGTACCAACTACTTGCCAGACTGAGTAAACCAGGAAAGTAACATTTTTGCTCTCAGATTTGCTCACAATGTGGCAGAGATCACTTAAGCAAATAAGGTAAGCAAGGAGTACACACACACACACACACATACACACACACGTTTACCTCTTGCTCTCCAAAAGGGAAAGAACTCAGACTCTGAGCGAGTCTTTCGGTTGCCAGAGAGTCTGGCCTGATCCTGGGAGATAGGTTTGCCTATAGGAAGCAGTAAGGAAAACTGAGGCAAGAAATTTCAGAATTAACAGCCAGAGGCAAAAAAGAAGTCAGATAGACGGTCCAACCAGGCTGTCAAAGGTGTTGTGAAGAGTTTGAAACTTTAACCAAGGATGTAAAAGACCTGTACTCAGAAAATTATAAACACTGAAGAAAGAAATTAAAGAAGATACAAATGAGTAAAAGCATATGCTGTGTTCATGGATAGAAAGAATTGACATTATTAAAATGTTCATGCTATTCAAAGCAATCTATGGATTCAGCACAATCCCTATCAAGTTACCAATGCTGTATTTCACAAAAATAGAACAAATATTCCAAAATTGTATACGGAACCACAAAAGGACCCCAAATAGCCTCAGCAATCTTTAGAAAGAACAAAGTTGGACGTACCATGTTACTTTATATCAAACTATATTACAAGGCCATAGTAATCAAAATGGCATGGTACTGTTATAAAACAGCATAAAAACAGATATTTAGATCAATGGAACCAAATAGAGAGCCCAGAAATCAACTCATGCCTTTTTGGTAAATTAACATTTGACAAAGGAGGCAAGAACATACAATGGGCTAAAGACAATTTTTTCAATAAATGGTGTTGGGAAAATTGAACAGATACCTGCAAAAAATGAAACTATATCACCTTCTTACACCATACAAAAGAATAAACTCAAAATGCATTAAAGACTTAAATATGAGTCTTAAAACCATAAAAACCCTAGAACAAAACATAGGCAGGAAAATCTTGGACATTTCTCATAGCAATATTTTTTCTGATATACCTCCAAAAGAAAAAATAAACAAATGGGACTACATCAAACAAAGAGATTTTTGCACAGTAAAACAAACCATCAACAAAATAAAAAGACAACCCACTGAATGGGATAACACCTTCACCAATGATATATCTGATAAGGAGTTAATATACAAAATTTATAAAGAACTTATACAACTCAACAACCAAGAAAAATAAGCAATCCAATTAAAAAGCGGGCAAAGGACCTGAATGGACACTTCTCCAAAGAGGACAGATGGCCAATAGATGTATGAAAAGATGCTCAACATTCATAATCATCAGAGAAATACAAACTAACACTACAATGAGATATCATCTCACACCTGTCAGAGTAGCTCCCATCAACAAATCAACAAACAGCAAGTGTTGGTGAAGATGTGGAAAAAAAAGGAACCCTCATACACTGCTGGTGAGAATGCAGACTGGCAGCCACTGTAGTATGGAGTTTCCTCAAAAAATTAAAAGTGGAACTGCCTTATGACCCAGCAATTTCACTTCTGGAAATACATTCGAAGAAACCTGAAACATTAATTCAAAAGAATATATGCACCCCTATGTACATTGCAGTGCTATTTACAACAGCCAAGATTTGGAAGCAGTTCAAGTGCCCATCAGTAGATGAGTGGATAAAAAACTGTGGTACATTTGCACAGTGGAATACTATTCAGCCATAAAAAAGAAGGAAATCTGACCTTTTGTGACAACATGGATGTACCTAGGGAGTATTATGCTAAGTGAAATAAGCCCGTCAGAGAAAGACTAATACCATATGATTTCACTTAAATGTGAAATCTAATAACAAAATAAGCAAATAAACAAAAGAGAAACAAACTCATAGATACAGAGAACAGACTGGCAGCTGTCAGAAGGGAGGGGTTTGGTGGTGGCTGGGTGAAAAAGGTGAAGGTATTAAGCAAAAAAACCCTCATAGACACAGACAACAGTGTGGTGATTACTAGAAGGACAGGGGTAGAAGAAGGCAAAGGCGAGGGATAAATGGTGACTGAAGAAGACTTGACTTAACATGGTGAACATACGATACAATATACAGATGGTGTATTATGTAAATGTACACTGAAAACCTAATTTTATTAACCAATGTCACCCCAATAAATCCAATGAAAACTAAATTTAAAAAAAAAATGAGTTTGAGAATCCAGGTACGTGAGAGTAGGACAAACCAAGAAATCTGAAGGGAGGTGGTCCCAAGCAGAGAGCTGGAGAGGAAGCCTTTGGGATCCCCAGTGCTGTAGGTACAAGGCCGGGCACTTTGAGTCCTGGCCCAGCCTCAGGACTCTGGGTACCAGACAAACAGAGGGAAAGGAAGCCCTCATGCTTCCGGCATTCCTTCTTCCCTGACCCTACACTTTCCACCCCTTTGTGGTAGCACCTAGCAGAGGCCAGCCACAGTACAATCAAAATAAAATAATTGTGGTATCTGTTTCACCTGCCATTGGACAGGGGAAGTTCATTCGGATTCATTTTGGAGCCACGGGAAAACTGGCATCAGCAGACATTGAAACCTGTGAGTCTAAACACTCTATTTGGTACCTTGGTATTTGGCCACACAGCCATCTCTCAGGAACCAGAAATCACATTATTTTTGTTACCTTAGATCTCTTAGAAAAATCCAGAGTGACATTTCAGTTATCCAGTGAGAGAAGCTATCATATTTTTTACCAAATCATGTCAAACAAGAAGCCAGAACTAATTGGTAAGTTCTTAGAATATTGTTCTCATCTTCCAAATCAGTCACATTGAAAAACACCAGAGTAAGCTGTGCCTGAGATGCTAAAGGGACCTTCGTGTTTCGCAGACCTGCTTCTGATCACAACCAATCCCTTTGACTTCCCCTTTGTGAGCCAAGGAGAGGTCACCGTGGCCAGCATTGATGACAGTGAAGAACTGTTGGCGACGGATGTAAGCATTGTGTTTACTTATTTATTTAAGCTTAGAATTATTGCTATAAGCTTTGAAGTGACCCCATGCTATCTCCAGTCCCAGTCTTATCACATCCTGTCTATATGACTTGGGGCAGATCATTTACTGTTCTTGGAACCTATATTCTTCACCTGGAAATTTAGAAAAATCTGTACACCTACAAGTTTTTCACAGGGATTTAATGAGATGACACATGGATGGTGCCTGACTCCATGCCTAATACACAGAGGGGTTCTGCAGAAGTTGGTTCTTTTTCATTTGGAAAATGAGGGTATTCTCTTTGATGATCTTCCCTTCCAGTTCTAACCTGCCATGGCGCCACACTGTCTTGATTCTGAACATTACTGGAATTTCTGGATCACAGTGCCAAGCTCTCAAGCTGTTGGACACTAATTCTCAGACCTCTCCATGAGACTTCCTTCTCCCTGTATCACACAATGGCTCCTACTCGCCTCATCCAAAACATATTTCCCAAATCTATGTACAGTGGAAAAGGATTTAAATCAGTTCCTAGTAAATGAAAGAAAACAGTTATTCACATTTTCTTCCCATAACCTCTACCCACCCATACAAACATGTTAAATTAAAGAAATAGTTTTAATCCCTAACTATCGCCCACTTGTCATCTACTTACTTGGGCAGATCACGTGCTCTACAAAATGATGAGGGCTTTGCCAGAAGAAAGCTGCATTTGGATCCCTGAGTCTTACTGTGACACTGTGTTTTTTTAATTCCCAGAATGCCATTGACATCCTGGGCTTCAGCTCTGAGGAGAAGGTTGGGATCTATAAGCTCACAGGCGCTGTCATGCACTATGGGAACATGAAGTTCAAGCAGAAACAGCGGGAGGAGCAGGCAGAGCCAGATGGCACCGAAGGTAACCCACTGCACCTAGGAAGGGGACCAGGATTTGACCCTCCACTGGTGTACGTGTGAGATAAACATTTTGTTCATCTTAAGAGCTGCTCTTCAAAAATTGTACAAATTGAATTTGAGTTGTCTGAAATTCACTGTACACATGCTGGGGAAGTTTATTCACTCAGTCAAGGAATCCTGTAGTGAGGAATCCTTGGAAAATGAAAATGGTAATTCTTATAAATGCATAATCACCACCCACCCTGCTATCTCTCCCCATCACAGTTTACCTGTTATTTTAAGGTGGATGTTTATGAGAGGCTATGATTAAGTGAACTTCACTTTCTCTCTGTGCATGTCATGATCGATGCCCAGAATGCTTTCCTAATCACCTGGATAGACCTAAGACAAAGACTTTAGCAAGATGGCAGCTAGGTGTCACCCTCCCATCTCTTTCCCTTCCACTCTGACATTTGTTGAACTTAACCCTGAGCTAAGGACCAGTGTACAAATCTTCCTGCCCGTGACTTTCATATGTATGATCTCACCATTCCCCTCTGCCTCATCCCCCAAGAGGCCAGGAAACAGAGCAGAGGGCAGTGGGAAGGGATGACAGCAGCAGAACCCACTCACCACATGCCCCTGCTCATGCGTCATCATGTCTCAAATACAGTGCTTATTGAACCCCAGGTGATAGAAGGGAACAATAGCCTTGAATTAAATGCCAAAAATATGGATATGACTTTATCACTGCCCATAAAGGCCCACCTGACTAGGTTAAGTTTGCCCAAGATAAATCTCTCTTTTTATTAACTCAAAGTCAGCTGATTAGTAACCTTATCCCAGGAATAATATCCTATCACATTCACAGGTTTCACCCACAAGCAAAAGAGGGGGGTTATATGGGGAATGTATACCAGGGGGTGCAAATCTTGGGTGCCATCTCAGAATCCTGCCTATCATGATGGCGCATGTGCTAGGAACCAGGAGAGAAACTCAGAGCATCAAAGCAGGAAACACTTCTGATTGGTGTAGTCAGGGAAGGCCTCCTGGGGGAACAGGGCACTGACATGGACGCTGAAGGATGGGTAGGGCTCTGAAAGGTGAGGGTGAGAGGGCCACCTAGTCAGAGGAAATGCTGTGAGCCAGAGGGCAGAGGAAGGAGTGTGATGGGGACTGAGAAGCAACATTGGTCACTTTGGCTACAGGAGAGGTATGTGCACTGGGTCTGTAAGAGATGAGAAAAAAAAACGATGGTTTTGGTGTCCGTTTGGGAAGGCGTCGAGTGCCAGGATAAGTGACTTAGAATGTATGTGGTAGGCACCAGAAGCCATGGCTGCTCCAAGTAGCAGGGGACATATGTGTGACAACCTGGAATTAGTCTGTAAGCAGTCAGACTCACCAAGAGTGTGGAACCTTGAGAAAAAGTGCCAGTCTCCTCAGCAAGAGCAGACCATATTGACATATATTACAGCAGAGTCCCAGGCCCCTTCTGGCCCTGGTGGCCGCGTGCTCGGTGTTCAGGATCAGGAAGGGCCTGGAAAAGGGGAAAGTGGGGGCCACAGCTGGGGCTTGAGCTGCTCTGATGATGACACCCATCGCAGTGAACCCACACTGAGTGCTCACTCTGCACCAGGCCCCTTCACCACAACCCGACCAATGGGGTGTCGTCACCATCCCCCAGTTCACAAGTGGCAAAACTGAGGCATAAGGAAGCACAAACAAAACCTGAACCCTGGCAGCCCGACTCTACAGCCCAAGCTCTCTGCCACCATACTGTTCCACAACTCTTGGGAACAAGGGCAAGACCAGCTATTTTGAAGGTGAAATGAACAGGATGTGGTGCCTGTCTGATACAGGCATGCCAGAAGTGAGGAGGAAGGGTACGATCACCCACATTTTCAAGCTTAAGTGACTAGAAGAATAATGTTACCATCTGTCAAAATGCACACAGCAGGAAAAAAGGGTAGTTTGAGCAAGGCGGAAAGCACGCCGTCAGCCTCTTAGCAAGTACTTAGTGCTTAATAAGTACTTAAGTACTGCCCTGGATTTTTATTAACTTGTGTCCCTAATCAGCAATGAAGTGAATGTCAACCAAGGAGGAGCTGCCCCTGGGGAGCAGCATTTCTCTACCTTTTGATGAGCATAATGTCAAGAGGCAGGTTCACCCCGAAGTTAACTGCACCCCCAATGAGCTACAAATTGCCAAGCGTCAACTACTTTGGACCCTCTTCAAACACTTAAAGACTGAGTCAAGGTTTTGTACTTCTCTCTCAGCTACTAATACAGTGTGTCATGCACACATTAGAAAGGTGCTTAACATTTTGCTGTATTATCAGACTCCAATAATTCTATGTCACTGTATTTTGAAATAAAATTTAAATATCAGTAGATCAAGACCTATCATTAAAGATTGCATCTAGAAGGCCAATGGAAATTTTTTTAAACCCAGACCTCTGGACTGTGGAATTGAAGCTTCATCGGACAAGTCTGGGCCTGGTGCGCATAAGAGAACATAAAAACAGCAAGCAGGATTATAGAGAACGTTTCCGGGAGGAGCCAGGGTCTGGCTGGACACTTTAGCAGCTGCTGTTTTTGTGTGTTGCCATTTCCTTCTTCCTCCAGTGGCTGACAAAGCTGGATACCTGATGGGTCTGAATTCTGCAGAAATGCTGAAAGGCCTGTGCTGTCCGCGGGTGAAGGTCGGGAATGAATATGTCACCAAAGGGCAAAATGTCCAGCAGGTAACGGCGATGCTCTGAATCCAGATGACTCGGGTATTTTGCTATTTTAACCATCATCTTAAAGTTGTTTGGTTGCAGGTAACAGAAATACATGTGAAACTGGCTTCAACATTAAGGGGGAATTCATTCTTAGGCCTCAAGGGTAAAATCGAGGGATGCAAATCGAGGAGTGCCCGTTGGGTGTCACAAGGGCCTGGAGCCAGGAACTGAAGAGCCCTCTGCAGCCAGGCACCCTCTCTCCACTCCTTCTCTGGGGCTCCAGGGGATGTCCTTGCTCTTCTTTTCTGTCGTGTCCTCATTGGCAGATAAATTTTCTCCACCTCTCCTGTCCATAGCTTTATGTCTCCCTGGTTTCAGCCTCACCCTGAGACTGAGACCAGTGGTTTTTAATCCCAATTTCAGATTCTCAGGAGAGACCTTCTTTTTAACCCAACTTGGATCAGACATGAAAGTCCGGTTCAGTGAAGTGTGCCCAGGGGCTAGAGTCATGTGTTATAGCCATGATTGTTAGAAAACTGGGGTAGTTATCAGAAAAAGGGAAACAAAATGAGACTCAAGAACTATTTCACATTAGTTGAACTATATGAAATTGTCAGTTTCCAACTGCTTTTAATCTTCAAGACATCAACTTAGTATGTTTCCACTGAATACAACCATAAAAACACTAATTTGAGGGTTGAGTGGGTGATCCTTCCTCAAGGTGATCAATGCAGTGGGTGCTCTGGCCAAAGCCGTCTATGAGAAGATGTTCCTGTGGATGGTCACCCGCATCAACCAGCAGCTGGACACCAAGCAGCCCAGGCAGTACTTCATTGGGGTCTTGGACATCGCTGGTTTTGAGATTTTTGATGTGAGTTGTTTGGGTAAATGACTGGCCTAAAAAGGCCCTTCCAATTTATGTCTGTTTTGTTGAATTCCCATTGAGTTTTCCAAACTCACTCAAACTGCTTTTTATTTGAAACAACCAGTTCAACAGCCTGGAGCAGCTGTGCATCAACTTCACCAACGAGAAACTGCAACAGTTTTTCAACCACCACATGTTCGTGCTGGAGCAGGAGGAGTACAAGAAGGAAGGCATCGAGTGGGAGTTCATTGACTTCGGGATGGACCTGGCCGCCTGCATTGAGCTCATCGAGAAGGTAGAGAAGTCACTGTACTCCCCAGGGACAGCTGCTTTTTAGTTGGGACCATCACCTCTTTGCTCTCTTTCCTGCTAATACATTGCTGCCCCTCACTGCTCACTGCCAGGCTGTGAGCCCTCAGAGGGTCAGGTCCCCTCATGCTCAGAGCCTAAGTGTCTAGAAAGCACC
>VMDR010007521.1:0-40169 GCA_007922815.1 Macrotus californicus | reverse complement strand
TGTAAAAGAGTTGGCTCGTAAGGAATGCTCAATAAATGTTAGCCAATATTGTTATTTTTATCAGTAATACTAGTTTTGTGGCAATCAGTATTGGTTTCTAATAGTACCTATGTCATCAATTAAAAAAGGTGACCTGTCTAAACAAAGTTACTCTCTGGGACCAAGTTTTATTGTTTGTTAAAGGAGTTTAATAATAAATTAAGATAATATATGTCAAAAATAGATAAAGTTAGTGTAAAAGGAGTTTTATTTCTCCTTTTTCTTTTCTTTTTCTCCTTCTTAGAATTGTTGGTACTATTTCAGTCCAATAAAAATGGATTTCAGTTATAGGCAGTGGTGTTAGAGATGAAGTAATATATAGAATAGTATTATGTGTCTGCAATTACCCTTTTCATATTGATGTCAAACTACTTTCGCTATGTAGACTCATGATTTTCATCGAGATGATACAGAATAGTCCACAGGGGCTCACAAACTTGGTGGCCAAGAGAAAAAAGTTGATTATTTTTCTGCATAGTTTGGGTGATAGTTGCCATCTATGGTATTTTCCGACACAATACAATGTTTTTTCAATTCCTACATCCAAAGCAGGAATCACAGAAAAGTCACTCTAATAAGATGCCTTTAATATTACTGCTATAACTGCACTTACATGTTGGAGTCAGACAAGGCAATTAAACCACCTTTTGAAATATTTGTTAACATTGCTCATGAGGTCATTGTTATTGTTTTGCATGAAGAACTCTAGATTTACATTGACAATAATAGTAAGTTACAGTAGCAAAGACCTGGAAATACTCCAAGTGTTCTTCAGTGGGAGAATGGCTAAAGAACATGTGATATACAGTGGAATGTTACACAGGCATGAGAAAGAAGAGAATCCTGTCATTTGCTACCAAGGGGATAAATAGACCTTGAGAGTGCTATATTAGGTGATACAGAAACAGACATAAAAGGAGAACACTGTATGATTTTATTTATCTGTGGAACCAAAAAAAAGAAAAAGAGAACAGATTGGTGGTTGTTGGAGATGGGATTTGGGGGATGGGCAATATAGGTGAAGGTGATCAAAAGGTACACACTTCCAAGAGTAAGATAAGTTCTGGGGATGTAAGGTACAGCATGATGCCTATAGCTAATGATACTCTGTTGTATATTTGAAAGTCATTAAGAGAGTATGTCTTAAAAGCTCTCAACCAAAGAAAAAAAAAATGATAACTAGGTGAGGTGATGAATGTTAATTAAACTACCGTGGGGATCATTTTGCAATACATACATATGTCAACTCACGCTGTACCCCTTAAACTAACGCAATGTTGTAATATTGTATATCAATTACATCTCAATAAAACTGGGGGAGAGATTCAAGTTCGCCCTTCCAAGGGGGGGCAATGCAGGGGACATGAAGTGACTCAATAAAGAAGGCACAGTTCCTACAACAAGTCCATCAAGCAGTCCAGACCACCACATTTTTATACGACCTCCCCACGCAGGCTCTCAGGCTCTGTTAGCAGCTAAAGACGATCACTCCCATTGGTCAATCTCATCTCTCTTGCACTTTCCTGCCCTTTCTTGATGATATTTATTTGTTTTTTTCTGAAAAAGGAAGACACATCATGCTGGTGGTCCTAACCTAATCATAGAGAGTGTACTTGCCATAGCAACCAATAATGCCGAATTACATAATGAGGAAGTGTCCCCTTTCCAGTTTTCTTTTAGTAATTCCAATAACAGCAAAGGGAACATCTTCAAGCATTGCTACAGTGATGTCAATCATCTCTCTGGTATTTGCTCTTCTCCATTGTATTCACCAAGAGACCTCAGGCCCAGCCCTTCTTGCAGGTCAGGGGGTCTAGCTAGAATTTAATACACTTGTTCTGTTGTAAATGTTTTTATTTTCAGTTACCTTCTATTCATGACAAAATGTACTGCTTTTAATTTCTGTGATGATGGTACACGATCACCTTTAAAATAAACTTAATACACTTTTAAAGGGAAGGAATAAAAGGAAAATACTATAGAAATAGTGTGTGGGTGAGTGAAGTGTGATCACCGGGTCCCAGTCCTCACAGTAACAATTCCATTTGTCTGAGTCCCCTTAATGTGTTGCCCTTGTTCCCAGGATGGCAGGGCATTGAGTAAGGTCCTTAATCACACTGCAGTCACTGGAACACCAACCTTAGCTTAGAGCCTAGGCCCAGGAAGTTGTCAATAAGTGCATGTTGACCAAGTAAATGACCGAAAGCAAGAATGAAAGAAAAACCATAGAGCCTAACAAGAATGGCAAGTGATATACAGATTGTTTTCCCCCTAAGCAGTGAGTGAATGGATGTGAGGGGACCAGCTATGGGCATCTCTCCACTTGAGCAGGCATCTAATTTTTTTTTTAATCCTCACCCAAGGATACCGTTATTGATTTTACAGACAGGGGAAGGCAGAGAGAGAGAAACATTGATCAGTTAGTTGCCTCCCGTATGTGCCCAGACCGGCCCACCACCTAGGTAAGTGTCCTGACCTGGGATCGAACCTGCAGCCTTTTGGTGTGTGGGGTGACACTCCAACCAACTGAGCCACCCGGCCTGGGCCAGGCATCCAATTTGACTATTTATCTAGAAAAATGTTCTCAAAGCAAGGTCCCAGAACTTGCCTCTTCCACACCACTTTTACTTGCTAGAAAATGCAAATTGCTGGGCTATACTCCAGACCTATTTGAAGCAGAAACTCTGGGGATAAGGCCCGGAAATCCTTTATTTCCTTTTAGAGTCCTACAGGTGCTGTTGAGACATTCTAAATTCCGAAGGCCACTGTCAAGTTGGCAACTGCACAGAGCCAAGCAGTGATTTTTAGGAGGAAGACGAGGAAGAGCATTGAACCAGTTCCGATGAGGTTTCAGGCCCTCAGCATTACCACTCAAAACGATGTTATTATCTTCTTTTAAAGAAAGTTGAAAAATACTCCTTTTTTAAAAATAAGTCCCTGCTGTCTTGAAAAAATACCAAACTCCTTTTCTAAAGCACAGGGTAACAGGCTTGTTGAGTTGCCCTGGATTTTAAGTTCAAACTCTTGATTTCTAAATTAGCAAACCTAGACTATGGATCTAAGCAACTTGAAGTGTAGATTCTACCTACTGAATGAGCCAGCATCGCGTTTTAGCTTATTTGGGATGACCACGGTGGAGTTTTCTCTTCCACCACCCTGAGAAAGAGCACAGGAGATTAGAAAGAAACACTGGCAGGTTTGTCCAGACTCAGCCAAAAGCTCTCATAAGCCTGTTTAAAACACTTCCTTCAAAGGAGTTCCCGAAACAATTATTACAGCTCATTTGCCTGCAAATGTGCTCTCTGTTGTTAATCAGTTAGTCATTAACCTCAGCAATAGAAATGTGTTGTCATCACGCATTTCAAAGAGGTGGTTGGAGATGGGCGGCTGGTGGAAGCTTCCTAAACGGCAGGAGCCAGTCAGGTTATTTACTCTCACAGGGTAAACTAACCCTCAAAACAAAGATTTTTATCTTGGGAACTCATCTCTCTCTCTCTCTGAGGCTTTTCCTAAGTCTCTTATTTAGGTCCGTGCCCACTGTTTACTCTGATTGCCCAGGAAATGGTCTCAGGGACCAAATAACACACTGGGAAAAATTGGGGGATTAGGACAGAGATGAAATTCAGTGTAAGGTCTACAGTTTAGGGGCTGAGAGAGCAATTGCTCGTGGCCTCCCTCTCCAGCAGAAAACCCAAGCCTCAGAGAGGAAGTCAAAAGAGACTAAAGTGCACACCATTAACTATCCAGACAATGTACTCCGATGTCCTCACACTGTAGTTTGTCTCCCCAAAGTGGTCATTTAGAAAACACTGTGGGGGCTAGGCCTGTAGTCAGTCCACCCAGCAACCCTCCCTTAGGCGACCCCCCAGGTCCTCTGCTGCCTCTCTTCCTATATAAGCTCCTGCACTGGGAGAAGGGTGCTAAGGGACCGTAGATAAATGATGGGGTGCTCCTCAGAAGGCTGTGGGACACCCTCAACTTGCATGACAAATTTTACACCCCTCTGAATTTTCCTAAGGAGACACCCATAGCTTTCTTTAGGTTCAGGATCAAAGGAAAACAATCACTAGAAAAACTATCCCAGATTTTATTTTTAATGAATCTATATCAAATACCATTATATTTACTTAATATATAGCACACTGAATCACAGAGAATGGCCATTTTTATTGGTCAAATACACCTGAATAGAAGATATTTCAGTAGGATCACCCTAATAAATAAATATTTTATATGAACTTACAAGTAAATGAGTATTTATACATAAATTAAGTTTTACGGAAATGAAAATAACACTTTAACATAACTGTTATACAAACAATATATTTAGTACTGTAATACTTGAATATATACGAGTAAGTACATGTTAAATATGTTTGTATGTGACTATTTTATAACAAATACTCTGAGATGAGAGCTGCAGAAGATATACCAGATACACAGGCATTTACAGGTTAATGAAAACTCTTTGGCACATTATGTACTCCTCCTCATCAGTCTCTGGGCTGACTGGGTGAGACTTTTTTTATTTTCCAGAATCTGAATTTTAAAGGGCATTAGTGTATCTTATATATATAAAGGCATCAAAGTAATAAATCTCTGAATAATGACTCATCCTTCTAAGGCTGAGGCTAAATTAGCTTCTAAACGTTTTAAAACTTTGTTTCCCTACTGACTGCCCCCTGTTAAAAGTTACAACCCCCCCCACCCCCAGACAGGCCACAGAACACACAGGGAGCATACAGATATGCTTAATAAACAGCATGACTGGACAAGGGCAGGCTGCCCCCATTGGCCACACCCTGACTTGCACATTTCCTTTCTTCTGTTACAGCAGTGTACGTACATAAAGCTATCAAGTTAGTTCATTAGGCTTTAAAACTGCTATTTAAATAAGGGGGCAACTTTCTTCTCCAATAAAACAATGCAAATAAATTATTGCTACTGTCATAAATGGTCCAGCTGCTACTTTGCTAGAAAGCTTCAAAGTGTAACTTTGATGTGAAAAGACTCTTAGTTAGAGAATATACATAAGAGAAATGATTTTGGAAAGGGAACTTTTAACACAATGCCTTAGAAGAAAAAATTGAGTAAGTCAGAAGCTTATCTCTCTCTATTGGGTGTCAACGAAAAGAATTCAAAAAGTAAGATTTTTCCCTTTTGATAAAAGTGATAGTAATAAAAATATGCCTTTAGTTTTATTTCTAAACTTTCAGATGCTCATCAAGGTATAGAAAAAGTTTTGAGTCTTTGTGGATGCTGAGAGGGGTGCAAATAAAAAAATTTAAAAAAAGCACAGAAGCAGCCACTGTCAACGCTGCTGCTGTTTATGGGGGTCACACTGGACTCAGGTCCTGTGCTTCAGGTTGGTAACTGATCAGCCAAGGCTCGGAAGAAAATGGTGTGAATTAAGACTTCAGAAGAAGCAAAACAGTCTTTTTTGACTGATCTACCTCCCTGATTCCTAAACCCCACATTTGACACGGAAGCCGGGTCAAATCCAATTCCCAGAAGCCCCCACCGGGCCTTGGCAGAGCCTGAGTTAGAGACACAGGCACACAAACACAAACAATCAAAAAGTCCGTTTCATTCCCGTGGGTGTGGAACAAAAAGGCTCATTGGGAGATCTAATGCTCCCCTTCCTTTTTAATCCAAAGTTACAAAATGAGTATGGTGACTTCAGGTAAGAATGAACGAATTGGTCTCCTTAAAATAATTTTTTTTTTTTTTTTTGCTTATGCTACTCCTGTTTAAGGCAGTGGATATTTTAAAGCAAAAAGAATCAAAATTTGACTGACTCATTTGTCTGGCAGGAAGCTATTTCCACACAGGTACTCTCAGAGGTTTTCTTTTCTGTTTTTTCTTTTTTCCATTAACTGCATATTTTAGTCTTGATGAAGACTTACAATTTGTCATCAAGAGGCAGCCTTAGATTTCTTCCAAAAAGCAGTGTCTGATAAACACCTTCTATCGCCAATGGGAAAGCCGAGGTAACCTTTACTAAGTACATATGTATGTACATACATACATACATACATACATGGTGGGGGGTGCAGAAGGGGGAGCTCAGGGTGACTTGGTAGGGAAAAGGCACTCTTAAATGAGAAAGCCCTCCCTGAGAATTTAGACTAAGACACCCTACTGTCTGTCAAATTAAAATGCTAATAGAGAGGGTGGCAGGCTGCTGCATCGCAGATCCAGTTTGAGTTTCCTTCAGTTTTACTGTCTGTCAGGGTTATTCTATCATAATGCACCAGGAAAAGCATTGCACTCACATTAGATCAAATCCTTAATGGAAAGGGTGGCAGCCTAAAGGACTCTTGATCAACTGCTAATTTTGTTTTATCCTTCTTCCTCTTACAGCTCTTCTCTGAAATGAATAACTCTGCATTCAAAAGAGGTTTTCGAGAGAAGCCAAGGCACTAAAACAGATTAAGATGAACTGAAGACACAGAAAACCAAGATGTTCACAGAATAAACAGTTTCAGCCATTTAATGTAATAAATGTACTCAGCTGTGATGTGCTGTTTTCACCACGGAAAGTTCTGTTAAACATGCACGTGTCCCTACCCTGGGCCACTGACAGCAGGAGAGCCAGGGGTGTGAGCCCCACTGTCAATCATCAGTTTGTGATTGGGGGAGCAGACAACTGCTATAAACGTCCTTTATTCAAAATCGGGAGGAAGGGAATTGAGTGTCACTGAGAAGTGAGAGATTAACTGCTTTGAGGATCAAAGCAACCAGTTTATCTGGAGGATCAGGGAAATAGCAGAGGAGGTAGATTCCGCCCCACCACGGCCCTGCCGTTGATGGCCAGAGCTCTGGGTAGCAAAGGTCTGTCTGCTTTTTTGCCATACTCAGTTCTTGGAGATCTGCACTGAGGCTCTAAATTCAGAGCCCTCGCTGCCCTATCGGAAAACAAGGGGCATGCATATGCAGCAGGGATGTGACAGAGAGAATCATTTGCAGGCCAAGGGTTCAGGTAGTCTTTCAAATATACAACTTCCCTTCAAAAAAACAGTATAAAGGAAAATTGAGCCCACCCAAAAAGATGCTTTTTGACAAGCTGCTGACAAAGTAGATTCGGGTGCTGTTTTATTTACTTTGGAGACTGGCTTTGCAGATCATCAGACATTTGCTATGTGACTATATATAGTGTGTTGGGTTTACCTTCAGAAAAAGTCCAAGAAAATAAGGCAACAAAAAGGAAAAGAACTGGAAACTATTGTAACGCCCCCTACCTGAGGACACAGCAGTAACAGTCCGATCCAAGATGCTGGGAACAACTTAAAAATCACCAGAATCTATTTTTCTTGGGTTCCACAGATAAACACAAGGATGCACAGATGGTCCAAAAATAAATCCTAAACATAATTCTGGGTCTCTCTCCCTAAAATGTGTCTTGTAAGTTCCTCTCCTATGCCTCTATTTCTTTCTCCAATTAATAATCTGGTCTTAATTACTATAACTCATTGTTACTATGAGAACTTGTTACTGAGCTATGATTAAATTCTGCCATGGTTCAAAGGTTGCATTTATATCTTTATGGTCTCCAAAATAATAACAGTATTTTCAGTCCCTTTTTCTAGATCAAATAAGTTTGGTCCCCAATTTCTAATAGTGTTAATGGGAAAATAAACCTGTTTCAACATTGTGGATTGGTCCGATAAGTCAAAATAATCAAACAAATAAAATCAAACAACAACAAAATCCTTAAAGATAGCTATGTTAACATTTTTTTTTTTCTTTCCAAGCAAGTAGAATGGATGGAAGCTGGGAATGATAAAATATTACTGGAGCAAATGTGTGACACTTGAAGCCAGACAAGTAACTGAGGCACATTATTCACAATTTGAATGTGGACATATACCATATGTACTGAGGTAAGGTAGAATTTTAGTGCGTGGATTTTCTGTTGGGGAAAATGATGATCTATCGAGTTCCCAATTGTGGGAAGCCACGATGGTAATGAATGGGGATGTTGCTGCTAAGTGCTACGTGGTTTAGGCAGAAGGATTTCCGGCTTGGGGCAGTGAAATGGGTGCTACTTCTGGAAGAGATGGAGACTTCTGTCAGGACTCAGGCCCATTCACCCCACCCAGCTCTGATCCCTCCTGCTGCCAGCAATCTGGCCCCTGGGGGGTTTGTTCTCCAGAATCTCACTGAAGCTTCAGAGTCCTTCCCTAATGAGATGCGTGTTTTGTCAGCTGCTGCACAGGAGATGCACCCCCACTCCCCGGAATCCTGATTAACCTTTGCTGTCAATGAGGCTCTGTATCGTTTTGTTTGTCCCCAGAGAGATGAGGTTCACAGTGAGCTGGTTATTTCTGGAGTTTATTCCTGATCGGGTATATCCATCTATCCATATGTTTATGCATTCATTTATCTACCGAAGTTTTCTATGGATAGAACTGTCTGCCAGATTTTAAGTGTTCATGTTTGAAATGACCCTAAACCACTTCTATGTAAAGTCTCTTTCCTTTCTTTCTTTCTTTCTTTCTTTCTTTCTTTCTTTCTTTCTTTCTTTCTTTTTTTTTTTCCTGGGCGGTGGAAAAGGCTGCTTTGAAATATAGGTTTTGATCAATTTTATCATTATCCCTTTTTCAAGTCTCTAATGTCTATTTCAAGGGATGCTTTAACACTGTAAGTTTTCTAGCAGCTCATAACTGATAATGAAGACTTTCCCACTACTAGTTTTCCTTTGACACTTGAATTCCAAACTGAGGTTTAAATATATAGTAATTATGAATGATATCACAGCTGAATATTAGATTAGAGTACAGAGTATATAAGACATCACAAATTCCTTTGTTAATGCTAAATTCCCAACCAACGGAAGCTCAAAAAGGCATCAGCGGATACTAGAAATAGAACTTCTTTTTCTTATGCTCAATGGATTTTGCATAGACTTTCTTTAAAGGAAAACCTAAAAAGAGTATGTCAGCATTAAATAAAATTGCTACTTTATATCCTATGGATTTAGATTATCTGGCACAGTGGCTTTAGAAAATTTGAATATTTTTAAGGAAGAATATTCAATAGAAAATAACTTTTGATAGGTAAATAATACCAAACTTTAATCATTCGAGTGTTCCAATTTAAAAACAAGTTCAGGGATAACTCTATTTTGTTCACCGAGGAAAAACAGTAATTTTAAATACAAAGCATACAGAAAACCTTTCATCTATAGTCATAGATTGCCTAGGGATTGTATGGGAAGCAGAGCTGACTAAAGTTTATTTAAAAGGATGGCAGGAGATTTTGATATAATTCAACTGAAGCATTTCATATGCACCTACTTTGTCCAAAGCACTGAGAGGTTTTAGGGATCAACATGACAGAGTCTCTGCCCTTAGAAAACAGGATATATTGTTAAAGAATTAAAATTAAAATTAAAAAAAAATTGCCCTGGCTGCTATGGCTCAGTTGTTTGGAGCATCCTCTTGGGGCACATGCCTAGGTTGTGGGTTCGGTCCCTGGTTGGGATGTGAATGGGAGGCAGCCAATTGATGTCCACGCTGATGGTTGTCTCTCTCCGTCCTCCCCACTCTCAATAAATATGTCCTTGTGTGAGAATTAAAAAGAACTAAATTTTTTTTAAAAAGCTAATTTGAAAGCAGACTGCAACACAGTGAAATTCTGTCACAAGTACAAGAGCTAGGTTTTCCATTTAAGAAAATAAAAGAAGGCAAACATCACTGATAGTCAAAATGAACCTTGAAGCTTCTTTAAATCTGGAGGACCTGGGCTCTGGGGAGCTCCGAAAGCTGAGGGTTCAGTAGTACAGGAATTTGATTTCACTTTGCCCTGAGACGTTCTCATCCGTGAGCGTGGTGGCGGCCTGAGCCTACTTTGAAACGGGTAGGAGAGGAGAGGGGAGAGGAAATGGCGGTGAGAAGGGGGAGAAGCACAGGCCATGGGGGAAGGGAGGGGCTAAAGAGATGAATCACTGTTTTTCTTTCTTCCCCACAGTGTCGAGTGGGGGCATTGTGTACCCCTGCTTTGAACAGGAACTAAGTCACAGCTGCAGATGTTATCTCGGGAGACCCAGCCTTCAAGATGCCCATGCCTTTACATCCTTGCAAAGCTAGTTACTGCTGGCAACGGCTGGTTCTTAGTAGACAGAGATTGGGGGTATTAATGGATTCTTTGGGTCTTTACCTTGTACCCATCGCTGTCTCTAATCCTTACCCTTCCAACACTGTGGATTTATTACCAAATAAAGCCGCTCTTTTGGAAGCAGAGGCCAACCATATTCCATCACCACTACCATTTAACAGACCACACACTTTCCGAGGACAACATTAACCGGGACTTTAATGCACAGAACATATAGAGAAAGTGAAATAGCAAATGTATTTGTAAGACCTCTATTCCCCTACACAGTAATGGCTTAACACTTTGGCATTAATTCCATTTGTCAAGCTGTAAGATAAATACATGCACATCAGACACTTCCTAGCACTTACTCAAAGGGCAGACACTGAAGACCACTATTTAAATGCGAAATGTGTCCATTTGTTTTTGAAAACAAGGCAGTGCTTCACAACTCACAAAACATGTCAATCTTTTTAAAGAGATAGTGCAATCTTTAGAACAATATAACTGCTGGATAGGCTTACTCTTCCTACAATAACGATAATAAAAATCCTGAAATCCTCAAGCAAGGTAAAAACATCATATTATCTAGTAAACAGAAGTTAAAAGTCAAAATACTAAGACCCTTACCAGTAACACTTTTATTTAGGATGTTAGTGCATCTTTATTAGGACCTGCATCTAATTTGGTTCCTTAATTTGGTTTCAAACTTGGGACAAACTGCATTAAGTTTTCTGTCCAATGAAGCTTTTCACATACATCATTATTCACACATGGATACATTGTCACATCTTGAAAGGGATTTCCAGATTTCTCCCATGTCTCTTGCCTAAATTGGAATCTATTATTGGGTGGGGCAAAAGTAGGTTTACAGCTGGGAGTACATGACACAGTTTTTTCTTGTATCATTATGGGTTAATTATTCATTATTTCCCATATGAACAACTGTAAACCTACTTTTGCCCCACACTGTGTATTGCAATGCCGGGTTGACTCTTCTTTAAAATGATCATGAATTTTGTTTGGTTCTTTTCCCCAGCTTCCCAAGTGGTCTAAGCATTAAGTTCCCATATATGGCCTCAATCAAGTATTTCCCTTCAAGGGATCTTCTACAGTTAAAAGAGAACCATCAAGAATGCATCAAAAATAATAATGTAGACACTTCAAAACATTATGCCTAGATGCAACTTTTCTGTGTATAGAAACACGTACGTTTTCTTTTCCTGGAAAGAAAACCTATGACCTCATTCACATGGTCAACAAGTTCCATGCTGTGGGTAAACTGGTCGAGAAAAACCTAGCCAGTCCAGTTCCGTGGTCTCCTTTCACCACGTTCCTTCTGATACTGGTTAACTCTCTTCATACCGCTCTGCTTTCATCTCTCCAGATGACTTCCCATCTTACTTAGAGAAAAATAAGTCCTTGTTAAAGAACCTTTCTTTCTTCCTTTTTTAAAAAAATAAGCATAACCAGTCATAGACACGACTGAGGAAGTGAACGCCTGGAGAAGAAGCTAAGTGTTTTGTCCAGTCATCATTCAAATTGATCTCAGCAAAATGAGACCTGGGGATGTGCTAGTCAGTACTTTCTCTATTACATCGTACCTTGAGTAGAGTGTATCCGAAGCTATTGAAGGGGGGAAAGGGAGAATTAAACAGATGCTGTTCTAATTTTAAATTGTTGTTTTATGGGAATGAATGCTATTGGATATGTCATAAATGGAGCTACTAAGTCTGGAGTGACTAACAATAAACAAACATGTTTAAAAAGTGCCACCGGAAACAAGTAACACAATAAAAGCTGCCCTTGCAGACTACTTCTGAATTTGGAGTTACCTTCAGCTTCCTGTCTTTCCTGATCAAAGGCCCATGAGGTCAGGGCCCCTCATTTTCTTTCTCTGTTTCCCCAGCAAGTAGCAGAGTGTAATTGCCACATAGGGTGTGTTTAATGCCAGCTATTGGGTTACACTGAAGCTCATATCCTAGGGCAGGCAGGCGCTGTACTCAGCATCACGTGCATCTCTCTTATTCTCACAAAAACCAATCAGGAAGCTCTTACTATGACCCCCATTTTATAAATGAGGAATTCAGATTGGGCTCAGTTTGAAGAGAGTGTTCTTGAGAACTTCCAAATTCACATTTCCTACCCTCAACAATTTCATTTACTGACTAACCCTGTGATCTGATATGAAAATGTCCCAATTTACTATACACAGTTTCAAAAAATGTTAATTTACTCACACTATCTATCCCATGTGAAATGCAGGAGTAATTGTATAGGTAAGAGACAGAGTTCCAAACTAGAGAATAGTCTGATGATGAGATTTCTTGCTCTGATGCCTGGGGTTCAACAGTTGAACCAACAATTGTTCCTTCCACCTTGAAAAATACTGGGAGTCGAAAGAGATGACAACCTAAGCAATATTATTACACACCCAAATAACTAAAAAATAAACTACCAGAGCTAAAACAATCTACCATATTTAAAGCAGTATGCTGTCAACTCCAAATCAGAATTTATTTCTAGAGTTACAGTGCACAAATCACTATCAGAACCAATATCTAAATTAAAAGTTAGACTCCTGAGTATACACACTCTGTAAAGATTATAATTTTAATCTATACTACCCATTTATACCTGATAAAAACGTCAACTGAAAACTTTCTAATGGAATGCTGTAGTCAGTAGACTTAAACCATCAGTGCTATTATAACACCCCAAAGAAAAACAATGATGGAATAAATGAGCCAAAAAGGTTGTTTTTTTAAAAAAATCAAATTATTAGCATCTCTGAGTCCCCTCTTTGCCTCTGTAGATAATACAAAGTTGTATAGTGACACGAGAACAATAATGGTATTGAATTCTCTTCTGAGCCGTGATGTTTATGGCACATATTACTTTATGCCTTAAGTTGAGGTTATTTGTGCGCATATCTGAAGCCCCCTCCTAAATTGTGACTGGATCACTGCGGCCCCTCAAACACCATGCACTGTGTAAAATAAGCACTTCATAAATGTTTTTTGAATTAAAAAAAAAAAAAGAAAGCACACAGGCAATGGCTAACATGAGAAAAAATCTATACAGAGTGATATATGTGGAGACAGAGTTATGTAACTGCTGTTGATGCCGGTGCACTTCAGAGATAACCTGAGGACTCCCACAGGCTTCTGACTGCAAGTCAAGTGCGGGCCAGCCAGACAGCCAACGCCGCGGTGATCCCAGTTCCGGTGGCTTGATGAGACCACCAGGCACCCGTCTAGCGAAGCTCCACTGCCCACCCACACACGTTTTCTGAAAGCAGGATTTTAGACTGGCATCAGCGTAACCTGGAGTGTTTGTTTAAAAAAAAGTGAAGATTTCCAGGCAATACTCCAGACCTGCTGAATCAAGTATTTCTCTTGTGGGCCAAGAATAAAAACAAAACAAAACAACAACAAACACAAGGAAGTATTTAAGGTGAATTTAGGCCCTCTGAGGACTGGGACTCACTCTCATAGCCTCCGTCTTCAATGCTGCTTGTTAACATCAACTTGGAGTAAGGTGGGAGGGAAATCCTCCCTCCTCCCCCCTCTCACCCCAGTGAGGCTGGTCCCCACGTAGATGATTAGAAACAGATGCCTCTTGAGGGTGGACCTATCACGCTGGTGGGTGCTGAGTTTAGAGACAGGAGTGTGTACGAATTCAACCCCATGGCCATCATTCTCCTTGGGGCTGTTGTGTGGAGTCCCGATTTCATATTTGTGTGGAATGGCTCTGGGCATCCTGCTAAGGATCAAAATACGCAGCTACCATATTGTCAGTGAGAGAACAAATCCCAAGGCTTACTATGCCGCCTGAGGTCTTAACTTTAAAACAGACTTTATTTTTCCCTACTAGAATTCTCGGGGGGGGGGGGGGCGGCGCGGGGAGGCGGGAGGAAACCCAGTAGATTTCAGATATGTAAAAGCATTTCCTGATGGAGAGGTGATTAAGCACCTCAGCAGGTAGGTAATAATGCCTTTATGTCTGGGATGGGCTAAATGACCTCCTTACCAAAAACCAGGCTGGGGAGCTGGGGACAGGATAATGTTTCAAATTCCCTTGTAGCCACAGGAGATCACAATTTTATTACCTAAGGTTGCAGAAACATTTTGGCACGTGCTGGGCATAGGCAATTCCACTATAGCCCATGTGGCCTTTAAGATGCAGAGACCTGTTTAAAACCCTACTCTATGAACATTGAATATTTGAAATTAGTTGAGATGGAAGCAGAACACCCAATTGTTACAGACTCTCTTACTTGCCTAATTATGGCAGGCAACGCTGTCAATGGAAAAACATTTTCGAGAGATTGACTTTGCACAATTAGTGCTTCTGAGCCAGCCAGAAAATGCTCTCAAGTGTTTCACGTATTTTGCAACACCGCCTGGCCAGCCACTCATTTTAATATTTGCAGACAAAATGATATTCAGATAAAGTAAAGGTCAGACTCAAAAGGAACAAAACGAGGCAGAGTGACATTCTGAAGGAAGTTCCAGGTTGTGGCTCTCAACTTGGCAGCCAATGTGGTAGGATCAAAATAGAAATGAGTTTCACCAGGTCCTGTCGCTGTTCAGTCCCACCCAAACTTGTACAATTTCCAAGATAACTTGAAAAGCACTGAAAAAATCTTCTAAGAAGGCCACATCATTCTGGTAATTTTTTATTCCAATAATGTTTGTTTTTTTTTCTTCAAAGCATGAGTATGTCCTTTCTGCTTTAGTTAATGCCACACTTTGTACCAGGCCCGAAGGTAGTGTACATTGATGATCCGTCATTAGAATTCCTTGTTCTAAGCATGAGATCATTTTTTTTTCTGTTAATGACAAGAAGCGTGACAAAGGAACATGAAATATCCATCTGACTCTCCACAAAGGTGGTGTGGTTCCAAATCTGGCCGATCAACTTGCTATTCAGGGATATATTCTAATACCATAGTTGCCAAGTTACACTCTCAGTGATTTTAATTTAGTAGGTCACTCTTTTTTTTTTTTTAATAATACCTCAAGGGAATTCCAATCAGCCAGGTTTAGGAGCCCTTGGTACCTATGATGGCTTCTGCATTCTAAATGCAGGACTCCTGAAGGTCTTCACTATGTCTGACAACGCTTTATCCACTAAATATAGCATTCCATGAACAGAAAGTTACAACCTTTATTCTATAGTCAGAAATGCAAACACTATCAGAACAGGAAACATTGATTAACATAATTTATGATGACCACTGACAATATTTTCAAGTTCCAATTGAACCAGGCCCTTACCAGACTACGGAGGATTGGACAAGTATGAGTGGCACTTTGTAAGATGAGCACAGCAGAACAGTATAGAGTGGTGATTAAACATTGCTCCAATCCATAATCGGATGGTGGGTTTCTGTCATGCTGTCCCCACTGTTGACCCTAGGTACCCTGAGTAATTTACTTAACCTCTCTGAGCCTTCTCTGAAAGGGAAAATAATCACACACGCCTCGGAATATGTTAGTGAGGGAACAGTTCCTGAGACGTGGCAAATGCCCAATCAGCATGATCTAGTATTAGTCAGATAAATACTCCAAAATTTGGCTAATGATTTCTAACCTGGCTAGAAGTTGAAATGGCCTATGTTTTTAAAAATGACTAATACCGTCTAAAATTTTAGTAAGTCTGCAGGTGATTCCTACGTCCAGCCAGCAGAGTGAAGGGAGAGCTCGAGAAGTTAGACCATCTGAAGTGAAGGCAAGCGAGGCCATGGGTTGGGAAAACAGTTTGACATGTGTAACACATTGAACTCTTAAGTCAAATTTATATGTATATAATGCCAAAAATTCACTAGTTTTCAAAGCTTTCCTGTTTCATTGTGTCCTGTTCTTAATTTCTACTTCCAAGAGACACCAGTTCTCCATGCTTTATCCTGTTTTTTTAGGTGGCATTCACCGTTCCATTTTTATATAATATGTTTATACTGCAGATTTAGCTATAATTTGTCAGTTACAGGTATTTTCTAATCATGCCTACCTTTTTTTTAAAGATTGTATTTATTTACTTTTAGAGAGAGGGAAAGGGAGGGAGAAAGAGAGGGAGAGAAGCATTGATGTGTGAGAGACACATGGATCAGTTGCCTCTTGCACGCCCCCAGCTGGAGACCTGGTCCACAACCCAGGCATGTGCCCTGACTGGGAATTGAACTGACGACCTTTCAGTTCACAGGCCAGCACTCAATCCCCTGAGCCACACCAGCCAGGACTAATCATTCCCTACTTTGGAAAATAATGATGAGCCCTTTATTTCCACTCTCTCAACATAATACATACATACCCACTCCTCCTAGCCTTTTAACATAGTAGTATCATAATTTTCTAATTTTTTAAAAAAAGTTATGTCACATTTGTCATGCAAATACTAACCACAATAGAGCCAGGTTATATAAGTGCATTTCTTCTCTGTAATTTTGCCATGTCTTCAGTTTCCTATGTGCCTGCCTCTATTTTACACACAAACACTAAGGTGACTAAAAATATCATGTCTTTCTTGCTTCACCATGGCCCTGGCTGGTTTCTGGAAGTGTGCAGTTGTCGTCTGGGTACCTCCTCCCATTAACATCCTGGCAAGTCCTGTTGCCCCTCTCTGATACTGGATGCTCTGTTTCACGGATGCCTTTCTTGATTTCTTCCTGTTTTAACAGACAGTGTTCTTCAATAGCTTGGGGGGTGTTACATTAAGACCGATATTCTACTTTTAACTCTGATTTGATACTTTGGATACGTGAGGAATTCTAGGCTGCAAATAATGTTCTCTTTGTTTTGTACTCTTCCTGATTTATTAAGTCAATCACCTTCAACTTCCTGCTTTTCAATAACATAATTAAAGACACCTATATGTTGTGTGATTTTAAATACGGTGTTCAGGAGGGGGGAAAGTAAACAACTATGTTTGTATCACCTGAGCCATAACATCTGTTCTAGTAGATACTGTCAAAACTTGGTAACATAATACAGTGTAAGTGTGTTTCTCTCTAACATAAATTACAACTAATGATGTCTTTGTGTTTGCTCCTGTAAGGAAGTTCTATTCATGTAGCATCCAGGGACTGAGCATCTATCTTCAGCATATGGATGGGTGTTAATTTCCAGCTAGCAGATGGGGAAAGGAAGAGAGGGTAATATGGTGAAGAGGCTTTGTATGTCAACCAAAATGGCACATGTCACTTTCAACCATATATCATCTGTCAGAACTCAGTCAAATGTCTACAACTAATATCAAAAGAGGACTACAATTATAGTCTAGTGTTTGCCTAGGCAAAAATAGAAATTTCTGTAGCGGGTACCTTGTTATTAAAGAAAAGTCTAATTGTTCCAGTTACCATAATTTGACATAATTGGCAATGGGCTTACATCATAGAAGCATTACAATAAATTAGGTAATTTTCCATCAAATTGAAAACACACCCCTGGCTATGACTTTGAAAGAGAAATGTCACCTCTATTCCATTCTCGGCCACAGTGTTCAATTTATGGGGTTCATCCAGAAAAACTAAGTTCATTGAATTACCATTACAACTGTGGCAATAATAATGATGATAATAGTAACAATAATAGATGCCATTTATTGGGTGCTAAATCAGTATATGCTACTATGCTGAGCTCTTTATGGGCCCTTTCTACTGTGGTTGATATAATAAAACATGTAATAGGTAATATTTTTATCCCTAGTTCACAGATGAGCCACAGAGTCTTAGAATTTGATCACAGTCCTACCGTTTGGACACACTGGTTTCCAGCCTGTGCTGTTCAAAAAGAAAATGGTCTTCCCGCTCCACCATGCTGCTCTGCAGGATGCTGTGAGTTTTTAAACAGAGGCTTTAAAAATATCTGGGGTACGATGTGTCTTTCTAATTCTTTCTTCATCATTAATATGCATTCACTGTCGCAATAAAAAAATGTGGGTTTGAGTTACAAGAGGCCAATGGATAGTTTCAGTATTTCTGAATCTTTCTTTTCATAAAAATCTCAAATAGTTGGTCTTTATGGTCAAGCTGCTAAAATTCCAAAGTGGCATAAATAATTTGACAATAGTGAGCCTGGTGTGTTTAATGCATGTTCACTGCTGTAATTCAGTCTCGAAAATTGTCCTCTCCGGTAAAGCTGCCAAGCCGAAACAATGAAAGGTTTGAACAGCAAAGCGAGGTTTTCTAGAATTATAATATTCCTTTTGACCTCTGGGATGACTAAATGCTACTTAATTCCTTCCCTTTATTCACTACAATGCAAAAGACTTGGAAACATGCTGGAGTGGAGGTAACGTTTCCTTTCAAAGTCAGAGTCAGACATTAGCACTCCCAGGAGAGGGGGAAGTGCTCTCGAGTTGGTGGTAGAAGACCTTATTTACTCTAATGCTACAAGTGTCCTTCTTCCTTGTTGGTATTGCAAGCACTGTGATGTAGCACCGGAGTCAATTATTTCAAATTACTGTGACTGGAACAATTAGACGCTTTCTTCCAGAGCAGTCCACTCAAAATTTAACCAGAGCTGAAATGAAATGAGTGTATAACTGGCTGAAGGTAGCGATATATGAGCGGCATGGTGGCTTGCTTTTCCAGAGGTTTAGCGTTTAAGGTCTGTTACTATTAATTACTTCAGGTGAGAGACACTATAGCTGTCAAACCTTGCAAACTCTGGATAAAACACAAACCCTTGAGTAGTTAGCTCCTATTTCTTTCTCTTGCCATTTCATAGAGGTGTGTAGTGCCAAGGAACTGTAGGGATCTTTGTGTTCAATCCCCTCTCCTGGCTCCTGGCAGATTTAGCAGCATTTGATCTGACCTGCAGATGTTCACCTTCCTTACTATACAGAGTCCCACCATAATCGATGCTGAAATGCATCTCCAACCTGGGCTGCTTTACATTCTATTTGCCTAAAGAGCTTAGACAATAAAATTCACCAGCAACAAAATCTATACATGAGTTACTGACCAAGAGGGTATGTCACCCAGCGATGCTGATTCTAAGGAGGAGGGATACCTGGAGCTGACTGATAAGCTTGGAAAATGGCATGTTTGTATCATCAGCAACACAGCCTTAGGCAAAGCCAGGAAGCCAGACCTGTCCTCGGCTCCCCTCTGGGCTGTTCGCTCAGTATTTTATGGTGGCGTCTGCTAGCACTTCTCTCCCCACTCCCTGCCTAGGCTCTCCCTACACTCGCACTCCCTGCTCACCAGCCCCCTCTCAAAGCTTGCTTCCCCATTCTTCATTCACACTGAGCACACAAAGGATAGATTAACACTGGGAGTGTTATTACTCTCCTAAGAGAGATGTTGCATTTTCGAAAGGAACCAGTCTAGGTGAAGAAAAATATCAAAATTGCATACTAGGGCAAAGGGCTCGGGAAGCACATGAGATCTTCTTGGCACCCATAAAACGCATATAATGAAGTAAGTCCTTTCTCTTTCCTATGGGTAAAATAAATGCAGGGGTACAATGAAATTTAAACTCCAGGACTAGAGGGCTTATTTCAGCCAGCGTTTCCCTTTTAAAAGTGAAATTTATGACACAGGTGGATCACGTTAGCAGTGTGGAAGGTGCTTATCAATGCAAGAAGTCAGACAAAATTCTTGGGCCCTAATCAAAGAAAACAGAATTGCTGGTGATGAGGCCCTAGAATCTGCATTTAGACAAGCATCCTCAGGTTTTCTTATGACTAGTATGATTCTGGAGTCAGTCTGCCTGGGTTCCTGTACTCAGCTCAACTGTTCACCACGAACATGTAAGTGTTACATAGGCCTCTGGTTCAGTTTCTTCTTCCGGAAAATGGGGATATTAATGGAACCTACCTTGTTGGATTGTTATGCAGGTGAAGTGAATTAACAATGGCAACACACTTAGAATCATACCTAAAACCATGCAGGAGCTTGCTAAATAATAACTAAGTATATTCAACGGTAAGAAACACAGATGAAAATGGCAATCCTTTGAAATTACTGCCACAATTTCAGATAATCAAACTGATGCTGGTGAGCATGCCGTGTTAATTGAATTAGTGATCTATTATCATATATACTGCATTATACATGGCTACGTGGAAGGTAGTACATCTGTGAAGACTGCATTAAAGGGAAGAGAAAGAATACAGACTTGAGATAGAAATGTGATCCTGTTTTGTTGTAGCTTCTTTGCCTAGAAACCAATTTATCCAAAAATATATTCAATTGGGAGAAATATATGCAAAAAATTAAGTGATGTAGGTAATTTGTAAAAACATGAATAAGCCCAGCAAGATGAAATAAACACCCAATATCCAGAGAAGAGAGTTCTATGGTATGCGCTGAGAGAGAAGGTTTTATGAATGAAATGTCCGTCAAATGTGATGTATTAGTCCAAACATGACAGGGAAAACGTATATAAGAGTCATCCATGGAAACTTTATGCAATGAAGTGAAAAGAGAAGGGTTTGATTTTCTTTGAAGTGTTTTCTTGTAACAAGAGATAAAAGCAGACATCTATTTTCTTTGATGTTTTTATCCTAAATTTGTATTTGATTTTCCTATAGAGATCATAGAAGTTTCTCCTTTCCACGCAGTAGACCATATCCATATTTTCAAAGAAGCAAAGAATCACGGGAATGGTGAGAGCCTTGCAGGCATCTCTACAACGACGAGCCAATTTCTCGTGGTGGGGCTGCAGGTTTCACGTGCACTTTCCTAAGTTTTAATCCACTATGCAAAGTAATGGACCCACCCTAAGCCAAATGTTCTGCACTTCTGTACTTTGCATGCTGTTTACTCCTCAGAAGAGGAAAGAAAAGGGTGTTAAACCTCAGATAAGCAAGACACACATCTATGAACTCCAACGATATAATTCAATGCCATGTTTATACCTAGTTAGAAATAAGTGAACATCTGCTGATGAAAAAATAGAACTGTAATAGTGGCCAGCAGGGAATAAAACACTTTGCTGAGCTTTGTTATGTAGATGGAAATGTGCTTTGTAGAAAGTGCTTTATTTGCAAATAAAACAACTGATTGCTGGAGCTAGAAATATATGCACAAAGTAGATTCTGAACTAATTTTGAGAATGTATTTGTTTTAATGTGAGCATGATTCTGCCTCCCCCCCAAATTTATATTGATTAACTTCACTAGCTTGAGTTTGACTATTGAGAAGAAGACTTGCCTGCCCCCAAGAAAATTCTGCTAAATAGTTATCAGTTCACAGTCTAGTCATGCTTATAATTCCTGGGACCTTTGCCTCAAGTTCTTCCAAAATGTCTTTGATCTTTTATTCTTTCATTCAACTAACAACCAAGATTCTGGTATATCTGGTTTGATACCTAGTACATCTCATTTTTTTAAAGAAAATGGAATGTTGACAGAACTCTTAGAATACATTACGAACAAAAGGTATTTTGTTACTCTGTCTTTATTCTCAATATGCCTCCTCTACCCTCCTTGGAAATGCATGTCTTAGGTCAGGCAGGTCTTCCTAAATCCCAAAGCCAAAATTTTCTTTTCGGGCAGACCCTATTAGAGATTTGTGCAGACTTTTAAAGTTTCCTTGTTTTTTTCTTTTTTATTGAATTCATTAGGGTGACATTGGTTAATACAATGATATAGGTTTCAGATGCATATGTCTAAAATATATTGTCTGTACACTGTATTGTGTGTTCACACAAGTCTCTTTCCATCACCATTTATCCCCCCATATCATTTTCTACCTCACCCCACCCCCTTTCCCTCTGGTAATCATCATACTCTTGTCTGTCTATGAGTTGTTGCTATTTTGTTTTTGTTTTTTTGAATAGCCCATTTTTAAAAATATTTTCTGGCTCACCCTGGCTGATGTGATTCAGCGGATTGAGTGCAGGTCCGCAAACCAAAGGGTCACCAGTTCGATTCCCATTCTGGGCACATGCCTGGCTTGCCTGCTAGGTCCCCAGTAGGGGACATGTGAGAGGCAACCACACGTTGATGTTTCTCTCCCTCTCTTCCCCTCTGTATAAAAATAAATAAATAAAAATTTTAGAAAAATTAGCTGACTTTAAAAAAAAAGAAAATATTTCCTGGCTAAACAACTTTAGATATTATATCTGCTATGTCTCTTTCTATGATACTAGTAACCCTTTATACTTAGTGCTACATCAATTAATACATCAGAGGTTGCAAAATTGCAATATTTGAATATTATTTCATTGCACTTCTTATTAGGAATAATTTTATAAAGAGTTACTTCTCATCTACCACTTGGTTACCCAATGATTTAGTACAGATAGGAAAGATGGGATAACCGCTTGATTCTTAACCAATAATCTATCAGTTTTAAAGATAATTAATTGTTTCCCTATCATCTTCCAAAGATAAAATATGAGGGTTTTTTTTAATAAAATATATTATGATGATTTAGCCACTTTGGAAAACAGGGTGGCAATTTCCTATAAAGTTAAGCATCCACTTACAATGTAGACTGGGAATCCCACACCCAGGTATTTACCCAGGAGAAATGAAAACTGTTTCTCGCACTAAAACCTGTAAATGAATACTTATAGTGGCTGTCTTCCTAATGGCTCAGGCTGAAAATAACCCAAACGTCCTACGCTTACCTGGTAAACAGATAAGGAACGGTGGTGTGTCCATGCAATGTAACAGGACTTAGCAGTGATAAGTAACAGACTATTGACACACGGTGTGGATCAATCTCAAGTGAATTACATTATGTGAATGAAGCCAGACTCACAAGGCAGCGTACTATACAATTCCATTTACGTGATGTTCTAGGAAAGACAAAATGATAAGGACTGAGAACAAGTAAGTGGTAGCCAGGGGCTGTGGGCAAAGGGGGGGCATGTTTGGGGTTGGTGGAACTGTTGTGTCTCCTGAATATAATAGTGCACATATGAATCTACGCATTTGCCAAAATTCTAAGAACTGTACATCAAAAAAAGAGCAAACCCTACCGTATATGAATTTAAAATAAATACACGTAAAAGTTAAAAAAGAAGACATTGGTGGGATCAACAATGAGCTTTCAGGAGGGCAGTGCATATACAGAGAGACTGTTGATTGTTCTATATTCTTTTTTTGGGGGGAAAGGTGGGGCTAATTGATTAAAGATATCATTTTTAATTCATGAATTTAAACAATATTTGGTGGATTTTGATTTGTTACATTTATTTTTTCACTGACATTCAAATAGACCCATCTTTGCTAATGACTTCTACTTGGCTACAGCATTCTTATGACATGGTCCCAAAGTAATCTTGGATAGGTTCTTTGGTATCTAGAATCAAAAATGTCCCAGACTCAACTTGTATATTGCCTGCCCCAGACCTAAAATGAGCCCTGTCCGAAGCCCTGGTTTATTTTAATGTAAAATGCTATTTAAAGATCATGATCTGTTCAGTGTATTTTGCGTAACAGGGGGATGCACTGTCACCTAGTTTTATTGTAAATATTGCCCATGAATTTTGGGTTTTGCTCTTTCAGTGCTTGTGATTCAAAGTCTCTGCTATCCTTGTTGCCAGAGTATTCCCAGAATCCTTGGAGGATAACTTCTTTTGATTCAAGATACATTTTATAGACAGAGAATTAGTGATGGATTAAATATGGGGTATGAGGGAATGAAATGAACCCACGTTGACTATTAGGTTTCTGACATGGGCAGCTGAATAAATATAGAAATATTTTCTAAATTGATAGGAAAGTCTAGGAGAGGTACAGGTTGAGGGCAGAGGGGACACGTGGAGACAAATTCAGAGTTCTTATTTAGACATGTGGAGTTTGAAAATCCCCCCAGACCTGCAAGTGGAGCTCTTGGTGAAATGAGTCCAGAGCATAAGTACAAGGTTAGGGTTGGAGATATGGATTTGGGGGGTCATCGGCACCTGGATGATATCACAAGCAATGGGACTAGGTGAGAGCATATGTCACTAAAGAAAAGACAGTGACACAGGACAGAGATTTGGGCAACTCAGAGGAAAAGTCAAAGAGGCTGAGAAAGAGCTTCAAGTGAGAGTCAGGGGAAGCTGTGCCAATAGCTGTGCCCAGGGACAAGACTCGTGGCTGACCACTCCCAGAGGAGCAATAAAGATGCTATTTTGACTTCCAAGATATTCTCTTTTCTTGTGTCCATGATGGAAATGTAGAGTGAACATATTACACCTTGGCAATGCTTTGAGGTTTGTTCTCTTGATATATAATTTTTATCATATCATGACAACTCAAACAATCTGTTACTTCTCAGAACCCATTGTCTGTAGTTCATACATGTTAGGCAGTCATTAAGGCAGTCCAAATGGAGACCAAACCTACTCTCCATCCCCTCCTGCACTGTTACTTTCTCAGCATCCCCCAGCCCACATGAACCCCTCTGCTTCTAAGCTCTCTGCATCTGCTTTCTGCTTTATTACCCAAGGATGTTCATGGACATGATTCCACTGTACTAGAGTCTCTCTCCCCACTGCCATCCTCCAACTTCCACATGTCTAACTCACTAAAGCTACTTAGAGGAGCCACTTGCAACAGTCACTGAGAATCTGGTTTTAAGATGATTTTGTGTCCAATGTCCCGCCTTAAGGAGGTGAGTCAGGACAAAAAAAAAAAAAGTGCCCATAATCCAAGAAGAGAATCCATGGAAGAATTCTATCAGGAAAAAATTACAATATTTCTCTTAGAGTCTGGCATGACCTTAACAACTGATCATTAGAATGAAAAAAGATGCATAGCCAGAGGCAGGTAAGACATGAATCCAATGAAGCTTAAGTTTGAGGGCCACTTACTTCCATAAGCTCTGTACCTGATTTTCTACTTGCAGTGTTGTTTTGTTACTTGGTTTATTGTTTGTTTGCTAAAGACAGTCCCCAAAATTGTATAAGCTTGAGGACTCATAGCATAGTCACGATTTTTTATTATAGTGCAAAAAATGAGAGAAATAACTAAGAACAAAAACATCATAGATTTAGTCATCGACCACTTACACTGTTCCATGATCCAGTTACATAACTTTCCTCTGCCCTACTTTGCTCATCTTAAAATAGGGATAAGGTCACTTTCTCTACCTATATTTAAAATATCTGGTGAATATCAGACAAGAGCCTTCAATCACGAAGCAAATGTTTGTCAAGAACTGACAGTGAGTCAGGTTCAATGTCAGTTCTTGGGGGCTTACTGATAAAGAAAGAATAGCTCATGCTCTTGTGCTTTAGTGTGAGATGGCTGTTAATCAAAAGTTCACTCCAATAAATGTAATATATCCAAGAACATTTAATAAACTGTATGGTGATAACTGCAATGTAACAAATGTGGTGTTACAAAACATTTCCAATGTCTATGTTGCTTCTATAGATCTGGGTTTTTTTTTTTCATCAATATATACAGAGGTGATTGATCCCTGGAGGGAGAGAAGGCAACTCTCTCAAGGTAGCCCGAACCCAAAATTAATTATCAGCAAGTCAATTAAATACCCGATAATAGAAAATATAATGGCCATGGGGACCAATATTCAAAATAGTTGGTCAGCACATTCTTTCCCCAGGGAGAGACCTACTTAAATAAAGATTGAAAATTTGCTTAGTAAATATATAAAATAAAAAAGGGCAACAACTATGAAGCTGAGTCTACATAGGCTAACGATAGTAAGCCCAGCGTAACTCAGCATCCTCTTTGTCAGCACTTCTGGAAGCAAAGCACAGGTGGTGTAAACATGTGACCCTGAGCAGACAAGTTCCTGCCACACTCCTCTCCAACGTGTCTTCTCCTCACACAAGGCTCCAGAACTCAGGGTTTTAAGGAGAATGACATATGTGGTGGATAAAAATGTGAACTCCAAAGTCAGATAGACCTAGTGGTGGGAATCTTCATTTCTTAGGGTTTTCACGAAACTCTGGGGAAATATATATAACACCATACAAGACAGTAGAAATCAGGCACAGTCCTTCACTTTCAAATCCTTCCTCAAATACACACTAGCTAGGTGACCTTAGCAAGTTTTGATATTGCTCTTTACCTCAGTTTCTTCTCCATGAAGTAGGAGTAATAATAGTCCCTTTTGATTTGTTACAGGATTGAATGAGAGAAATGACATTAGGTGCTTACAACGGTGCCTGTCAGACAGCAAGCAGTTGATGAAAATTCACAGCTGCCTCTCCCACCACAGCCATCACCACCATTGCTGCTGTTACTACAACTATTGCCACTACTGTTACTACTGCTACTACTGTTATCTCTAATGTTACCACTCTTATTACTACTGCTACTGTTGTTACTGCAACTGTTACCACTACTGTTACTACAGCTACTACTCTACTATTGTTGTTACTACAACTGTTACCACTACTGTTACTACTGCTACTGTTGTTACTACAACTGTTACCACTGCTGTTACTACAGCTACTACTCTACTATTGTTGTTACTACAACTGTTACCACTACTATTACTACTGCTACTAACACTGCTGCTGCTGGTACCGCTACTACTACATTGATGACCTCAAACCCATCTCAGAGTGTTTTTGAAACTTTCACTTAATTTCTTATAGGCTCATTGAAGATGGTGTGGCTCTACTAGACCCAAACATTACAATGTGACTTAGGACCAGACAGTTGACTTAACAGTTATTAGATCATATTCTTCAACATGTGGAAAGACCTTTGCTCAATTCTTGATGCATCTTAATTAGTGCCCCTCTGTAGCCCACACCCCCCTCCATTCCCACAACCACCCCCCACCCCAGGGGAGCCTGATCTAGAGAAGAGCTGATAGGATCAGCTCTACAGTCTTATCAGGTGGGCTCAGCTGAGCTACAGGAAAGTCATCCTCAGTGCAGCACTCTGCAGACTCATCAGTTTGCCCCAAACCACTGCTGCTGTTCCCTTCCGCCCAGATGTCGGCTATGACAAAAACACAGGTTCCTTCTACTGCATGTATCCACTTTGGAGAGCATGACAGAAACACGTCCTTTTCCTCCAGACAGTGACCAAAGGAAGAGAAAAGATTTACCAAGTCAAGGTTTCTTTGGTTAATGTATGGAAAGTGAGATAAGTTGCTAATAAGAAACCTCCTGAAAGAGCAAGAACAACATCCTACACTCAGAATAAAAGGACAGAGAGCAGGACGGAAAAGAGAAGGGAGATAAAAAAATGTATTACACAGAGTGGGGCAAAAGTAAGTTTACAGCTGTATGTGAAACAGTTTATTCTCATCTTATTTATAAATTATTGTATCACTCTCCATACAAACAACCGTAAACCTACTTTTGCTCCAACCTGTACCTAAATGCCAACTAAGGAAAAAGGAGAACGTTGATTTTATTCCATATTAGTAACTGCAGAGAGGTGTTTGATGTGGCAACAAGTACTAATGCCCTGCAGAATCCCGAATGTATGCTGCCCACCCGCTCTGACAAGGGGATTAGCCTAATCTCTGTGTTCGAGTAAAGAAAACAGAACACAAAATGTTGTTTTCTATGAACTAGTTTTTTTAACCTCCTTGATAAATCTTCTGCATTTCGGTTCTTCCTGTTCCAATTAAAATAGTTGCCAGAGTTCAATTCGTGGGTATAATGACTATGATTTCTTTCAGAACTCTATTCCTAATTAAAAGCAGCATTTACAGAGAAAGGGTTTTATATATTTATGTATTACCTTATTCAATCCAAGCAAATTGCTTCCCTGTGTAAACTTCTGAATAGTTTCATTTCTTCAAACACTGAAAGCCATTCTAATGTAGATTTTGTATTAATTTGGGAAAGGAAAATGAAGCATAATTTAAGTGGAGTAACTATTCTAAAATTAATTCCTGATTTTATAAATTGATATAAACACACATGTATATACAATTGTGTGTGAGTGTACTACTATCTTCACAAGCCAAGTGAAGTCTGAACATTTTGATTATTTAGAAAATTTATGCAAACAATTTCCCTTGTAGGTATGTTTCTTTCTGTGAATAAAACAATATATTTCAGGTGGAAATGGGGTACAATGGTAACAGCACACACTTGAGTAATATGTACCAGGTTATTTCCTTGCACTAATTTAATTCTAGCACTATTATTTTCCCATTTCACAGAGGAGCACAGGGAGGCTAAGTAACTGGCCGAGGGCAGTAGCTACATAAAAAGGGAGGGCTCAGGCCAGGCAGCCAGGCTCCCCAGTGTGGCCTCCGCCTTCACCACCACCGCACCAGGACAGTGTCATGGAGAGAAGCTGTCTGCAGAGACAGACAAGTAAAGGCTCAGAGTCTGGCTCTGACTCTTTCTGGACATGTCATGTGGGACCAGTCCCTCGACCTCTGTCTTCTCAAGGATTTTTGTGTCTCCTAGGACAATTATGCCTGCAGCTTCAGGTCTAGGATAAATGTCAAATTAAGTTAACTTCGGCAGTGAAAGAAACTTTCTTCCCTTTCTTACTCTATTTGGATCTAGATTTAATTAAACTCAATTTATAATTAGCCCTCTCTCTTCCTTCTCAGTGTGGTCTTAGGCTGGATGATGATTTGTAGTGTCCAGAGGTGTAATGAACATTTTAACAGACTTGTTTCCACACATCACCTGGGGCTCTGTCCACTCCTCTGTCTTATTAGAGGGAACTTGCTCGAAGCCTTCACAGTTAGAATTTCTCATAGCACTGGGTCAAAAAACAAGCATAGCCTTTAATGGATGCAATCAAATTTGTATAACTGTCTTCAAAATGCATGGCACAAAAGGCTATTGTTATTGTTATTATTTTTAGATTTTGCGCCTGTATCTAACTAGAAGCTGGCAGTATTGGACGCCAGCCCAGATTGCTGTTCAGAGAGGACCCCAAGATGCTCTTTGATTCTGGAGGTGGGAAGGCAGTCACTACCTGGCTGTTCCTGCAGATCTGATTCTCGGCACGGCCCTCCTACCTTCCCACTGCACAGCATCTAGTGAAAATGGAAGGATGAGGCTTTTAAAAAACTGGTTTACCCTCACTGATCTCCAAAATGCTTCCTAAGCCTTTAAAAAGCTCACAGGGGAATTTAGAAATCAGCATTCATGTCTATTCCTGATATAAATCTAATCTAATATGTATATGGCATACATTCAGTCCATACATTCTACAAATCCTTGATGAAAATGCTACAATTGTTTCTTGGCTAAAGAATTTCAGTAAAATAAATGTAAATGCACATATGGTTTATCCCGCCCACCGCTGACCAGGGCCACACTAGGAGGAAGCTTCAGAAACAATGGGCCTTTCTAAAGTAATGCATTATGAGATATGGGGACAATCAGACATGGTTCTAAAAGCGAGCATGAGACAATTGAAATACACAGTCACATAAATCAACTTCAGAAAGGCAGAGGTATAAATGTAAGCCTAATGCTTGCAGTGGCTCACTCTCCTGGATCAAAAAGCCTCAAGGTAGAAAGGTTCTGAAGTAGCATGAAAATAGATTGGAAGGCTTCAAAGACTTGTTTTCCCCATATCTACCCACGACTGGGTAAGACCTTACCTCTTACACAACTTGAATATAACAATTACATTGTTAAAAATGACTTTCTATTATATCTTATAAGCTTGCATTTGACATTCTTTCAAATACCTGAACACAGGCAAAAAAAAAAAAAAATTATTGCACATGTGTCTTTCAAGTTTTAAAATGTATTTTAATTCTGAAAAATACTTTCATCAATCACACATTAACACTGCTTAATTGCACATTAACACTCCTCAATACTTATGGATAATGAGTTTGTTCTTTTATACATCAATTAACAATGAACATTTTGAGCAATCTCAAAGAGGCCCAATGTGCAAGCCTTTGTTTCATTTCCAACAGCATCACCGTTTGTGTTTGTGCAAAAGTATCTGTGTAATCATTTCAATGCTTTATTGTACTTAGTCCTTAAAAAGCGGCAACAGGATAGGTCTCATAAATTTGGTACAATTGAGAGAAAGGTGGCCATCATTAGTTTATGCCAAGAGTAGAGAAGGCTTAGCTGATCAATTATGTGTATTTGTGATAGGAAAGAACAAAAGAAAAATAAAAGCCCATTTGTGAAATATTAAATAAGTACCTAGAAGGGGAGGTAAAATTAAGTCTTAAAAATTTCTTTTAGCTGTTAGGAGACAGAATTCTCCTTTGTAACCTCTGAATCTGTTCTTATATAACAGGCGGAGTTTCAAGCTGTTTTCAGAGAGGCACCGTGGACATGGATGCACACAACCTCCGGCCCACAGAGTTCTCGCTTATTTCTGTCTCCCTTTCCTTCAGAATTCCCAGCCTGTTCACCACCGTGTATACTGATCCTGTGCCAGGCTTGCAAGAGGGTAGGCATGTGAGAGTAGGATCTTTTGAGACTTTCCGCTTAAAAAGCAGTTTCAAAACTTAATGTTGCTTGTATAGATTTCCATTTTCAAAGGTTACTTCAGGGTTGGCCACTTTATCAAGTGCCCATTCCTTCACTTCCTTTGCTGAGTCCTCTGAGAGTCCCCTGAACTACACGGGGGTTGGCAAACCTTACCTGTGAAGATCCAGGTTATAAACACTTTCAGTGTTGTGGGCCACTCACGGTGCCTCTGTTCTAAGTACTCAACTGCGCAGTTGTGAAACTGTGTGAATTGCTGTGCTCCAGTAAAATCTGATTTACAGAGCAGGTGGCCAATGATGGCTAGGACTTGCTCCAAGGGCTGTAGTTTGTGGAGCCCCATTCATAGTCTTGCTTCCTCTCTCTCACTCATTCCCCACTGAATGATTTGAGAGTCCACATCTGATCAAGGCCCAGTCTTTTTTGAGGACCAGAGCCCAGCCTCTCATCCTTGCTTCTGCTGGTGTTAAAATTGGCATGCTGTTGCCAGGCATAGAGCCAATGAGAGAGATGTGCTGGGAGTGAGCAAGGTTAAGATCCTTTCATAATTCAATAACAATAGCAACACAGCAGCACCAACTCTCTCTGTCTATTTTCTGTGTGCCCTACCGTGTGCAAAATGGCTTCTCTTCTGTCATTTAACCTGACCAACATTCTTCAGAAATGGATATGATTGAGGTTCCCATTTATACCTGAGCCATTGGAGGCCTTCTACAAGTCATGGTCACAAAAGCAGTCAAAGGAGGGAGTAGATGCTACGCCTGCCTTACTGCAGGGACCACAGCAGGATTGCAGTGTTTCTCGTGGCACCTTTTCATAGTGGCTTCGCCACAGTGGTTTCCTTGTGATTCACACTGGCCTTCTAAGTAAGGTGCTTCCAGTGGGGGTTTTCATTTGATTTCTATAGAAATCCGCCTGGGGACAACAGGAAAACAATTCAGGACCCTTCACTTAAGTTGCAGAATGAGAATCCTGAAATGTATAGCATAGCGAGGTGCTGAAGGCCAAAGAGCCCGTAAGCCTCACCACCAGAAGAAAAGAATCAGGTCTTTTGACTTCTAAATTAATGCTTTTCTCCAACCACACCCTACTGGAATGTCAGCTGCCTCTATCTTTTGTTTTCAACTTTAGTTTAGACCTTCCTTTTCTTGCTGCCAAACCAAGGCCCTGGGGAGGAGAGTAAGACCCTCAGGGTAGTGTGTACTATTTAATTGTTTCTCTTTTGCATTCAACTTGGACCTGCATTCTCACCTGCAGCCATAGGTAGATACAATAAGGTAGCTTTTGAGTTTATACAGGCAAACAAAAACTAGGAGCGCCACACCCTGGGAAAGTAGGCCAAGAGTTACGGCCACATTTCTGTTTTGAAGCCAAAGGATCAGACCCTCTAGCCAAACTTTACTTCTCACAATGGAGGTCTGTGGGCTCATCAATGAGTACACAGTTGAGGCTTTAATTTCAAGTAAACGGTAAGCCTTCAAGGGCCAACGACATTGTCATCTGATTACTTGGCCCTTTGGTTGTCAAACTGGGATTTGTCTGAAAGAAGGTGGAAGGATGCATATTAAGTACAATTTAATATCTACTACCTTTCGTTATCAGATCTGCTAACTAGTACTAGGCTCCCCAATTTAAATATGAAACATGAAGACGTATTCCTTTATTAGTAGTATCATGATTGTTCTTTGGTCTCTTCAAATTCATTGTGTTTGACGGGACTCTTAGACAGTCAAGGGTATCACCTTGCCATTTGCATCTTTTTTTCTCAGTGCATAAAAGCCAAGCAGAAAATGAGCCTTATTCCCGCTGAGCCTCCCTGGATGCCTTGGGGAGGCCGCGTAGGTTTTTCTCACACATGATAATGTTTACCCATTATACCTATTTTCATCAATACCCATTGATTACTTTTTTTAATAAAGTGAGGTGAGATCTTCCTATAAAATTTATGCTAATTTAATGCACATACTTTTAAGCTACTCCTTATTTCTCTTTCCAATTCAGATTTCTGAGAAACAAAGCAGAAATTCTTCCAAAGAAGCAGTATTCAGCACATTTTAGTCCAAGGAGACACATAATTAATAAAATTTGCACACACCATTTAAAAGGTGATCAGACCGGTGAGTGCCAGAGAGACTGGATGCGACCAACTCTTAGATCAATTGTAGTGTTTGAATAATGTTTTCAATAAACTTATTAAAAATAATGCCCTATGACTTGTTTATTATTACAAACGTACTCTCCAACACTTCCCAGTTCACCAGGGTGGCTTCCCTTGGAGATGAATTTATATGCTATTTAAGTACCATTGATATTATCAAACGATGTCAGATTCAATTAGTAAAGAGCAGATTTTGCAAACATTGACCTTGGTTCAGGGGGAATGAAAAAAAAAAATCCTGACGATGAGGAGATAACAGTTGATGGATGGAACATTATTCTATTTGAGAAAACGAAAAATGGTAAAGCATTTAGAAATTGAATTCATGACCCGCAGAACAAGATCAAATTAAAAACTGTCAGCCTGTTGAAAAATTCCTAGATGTGTGAAGGCAGAACTTTCTAGTTCTGAAATTTAAATGAGGAGAGTTAGACATGTCTGAACACAAAGCTCATTGCAAAGTAGAGGGGAAACGATCTGAAGAAAAAGAGAAAAAGCTTGTAATATCTGGGTTCTTGAATTGGTGGTGATATTGGAAAGGAGATCAAGTGCTAGCAATTCCATAAACTAGGTTAATTACATATTCACAAGGGAAAGGATTCTCTACCTGTGTGGGTGAAAAGGACAGGCATTCCTCCTGAAAATGTTTAAGACGTTTTAACCTGTGATATTTGAAGTGCAATATAATCTACTACATGCACTGAATGCTGTCCTGCACATGGTAGACAATAATTATTTACTGAAGATGTGGGGATGATAAAAGAAATTTGAAAAGGACCAGGAATAATAATAGGCACTGTTAAGTTATCTTCAATAATTGTGTGAGAGTAAATTAGAAGATACTTTCTGATAATTTAGAGAAAAAAAATGGAAAAATAATACCAGCAATACCATGGATATTTATACTCAAAGGAAATCCTAGCACACTTTCTTTGAGCTGCAATTTATCTCTGTGTACTCTGATGATAATAAAGGAGAAGGATTATTAAAAATATGAAGGAATCCCAAAGATATAAACTACAACTGAAAGGGCAAGTGATCTTAATTTACCAATCCTGAAGACATACAAACATAAAATAAATAGATTCTTCACACTAATGAAATGCAAAATTAGACCGAATGTTGAACTAAGATAATAAAGACAATTGTGTACATTGTGTTTATAAAATGCAAGCATATTTTTAAACATCTCACATGTATAGCTTATCAGAGATAGGGTAGATATTAATCCATGTGAGGAATGAGGAGACTGAACCACAGCAAATTTCATTCAGCTTCTAATTTGACTTGTTTATGGAACATTTACTATAGGCCAGGGTCTCTACCAACTACTCGAGATCTAAAAGTGAGCTTCAGCTATCACAGAGATCACAGTACAGGTGAAGCAAACATCAATTAAATAATCACTAATGTCTATTTAATCACAAACTGAGAAGAGGGTAGAAAGGAAAATATCTCTACAAACATTTTTTCTTTAAATGGAGATCTAATTCAATTTGCAGAGACAGAGAGGCTACCCTGAGAAAGTAATGGTAGTGCTGATGCATAAAGGATTAGTCACACCTCATGAGGTCAAGAAGGAGGAGGAGAATTGGAAGGAAATGGCCACCCAGGCAGCTGAAAAAGCATGTGCAAAGGCCCTGAGGTACATGTGAGTGTGGCACAACTTCTCTGCTCAGAGAGCTCTTGCTCATCCATCAGGATCCACATCAGATGTGACCTCTTCCATCAATTTCCCCAAGCTTCTGGGCAAATATATTTGATTTCCTATTGTTCTCTCAAAGCAATGAGGTCACAGTGTTATAGCCCTTATCAATTTCTACTGAGATTATTACTTTAGGTGATAATTTTCTGCAACAACTCGGTTTGAGGAGCTGCTTCCCAGCTTCGCCCCTCAGTTGTTCACTCTGCAGTGCATAGCTCAATGTGTAGCAAAGACAGGATCTCTATAAATACTTCAAAAAATCAGTGAAAATACAAATGAATCCAAGAACCATATGAGAAGCCAACTTCACTCATAGCAAATTAGTAAAATGAAAAGGAACTTAATTTCTAACAAAATTTTAAGAAAGAGCATTTAATAAGAATTTTTAAAGCAAATTAATAGCACAGGTACTTAGAGGATAACTACATAATATGGTAAATCATTTGAAGAAAATAACCAAAGCAAATGGGATTTTGGCATGACTATCATGTACCATCTGAAACAAATCTGTCTTGAGAGATCTTGAGTCATATCTTTAAATATAATTTTCAAAATCCAAGAACTGGATCACTATCTTCTTCTTCAGGACTGAGAGCAATTTATAAATGTTATAGTAGGGCTTGAAAAACATGTTGATTTATGTTTCTTGTTAATAATTTACTGGGGAGTGTGATGCATCTTTCTTTCTCTCCTAGACATTGCTGGGTTTTTTTACTTGATGAAAAGGCAATTTATAACCAAAGTGGTAGAGAAAAATGCCCCAGAAGACTGGAACACAGCTCTCTTCCCTTTGTCCACGAGGCTGTGTTGGATATTGATTTTAGAATGTGTAGAGCAGTATTCTCTTTCTAAGTATTGCTGCTTCTTTCGGTTTTGTTTTAGTAAACAAGTCAATACTTCACAATTTAGATACTTACCCAGAATAGTTAACTTATGAAGTAGAAATAAGGGAGTTGTGAGCTCCCAAAGGTATTCAAGGGATCTGATTAGGAAGGACAACTTGAGTTGCTTACCAGAAATTAAAGCCCTGACCAATTTAAGTAAGATCTAATGGTCTGCTGGTCGTGCTGGCAAATCCATAATCTGTCTGGTATGACAACAAACCAGTGTTTTGTTTAGGAGAAAAGTGAGTCGTGATACAGGAGACAAAGGATGGATGTGTGCCCATACCCTGTTTTACCATGTATAATGTGCTCCCATGTACATGGCGCACCCAGGATTTTTGGCCCTAGCTTTCAAAAAAAAAACAAATTTCACTTTAACTTTTAATTTAATTATTTATTTATTTATATTTAGATATTTGTGGGGTTTTTTTGCATTATAAAGTAATTTTAGCATTTCTTTTTGAACATGTTACACTACAATAAATTTTATGTAACAAATCATTACAAAACATGAGAACATATACAAGGTCTTTTGGGCACTACCCATGTATAATGAGCATCCTTACTTTCCCCTCAAAAATTTGAGCAAAAAAGTATGCATTATACATGACAAAATGTGGTACATGTATGAATATGTAGTGTGTGTGTATATATACATATATATATGTCTGCTTGTGTATATATGTAGTCTAAGAAAATATATTCAGTAACGAGACAATTTGATATCAAAACATTTTTAAAGTTGTCCTATTTTTTCATCACAAATCACTTATAAATAAAACCTCACACAAATATTCTTGGCCAGTAGGGACCACAATTGAAATAATGTTGAAACCACCGGTCTCGTCGATGGTTGGTAGTCACCAGTCAACAAATGAATAATGGAACAAATAAACCATCCGTAAGCCTCACTATGTCTATTTCTGGATTCCCTTTCACATTTTTGCCAGCTAACTGTGACAAGTGAGGGAGAAACGAAATGCAGACCTGATTTCTATTTTGGAGGTCTATTATTCCAATTGCAATACAAATGGTAGCACAGAATAAAAACAAATAAACAAATGAAAACAGAAACATGGTCACACACAATAAATACAACCTACTAGGAAGTAACCTGGAATATCCCAGGATTAAATAATGAAGTTTGGAACAGCCTCACACATTATCATTTATAAAGCAAAAGTGTCAGGTCAAACAGCCTAGGGAAAAGGCCCACTGCACAGACTGAAATAGTTGGGAAAGGCAGGGGGCTAGCTAGAGAAGGAAAGCAGAATTTGCCCTGCTAAAACATGCCTCTTTGACATGGCAATTATTGTGAGCTGATTATTTTTGAGAGGCTGCAGACGCAGCCGAAGCTCTGAAAACTGCAGAAATTACCCTTTGGTAAGAGGCATTTGCATGTATAAGGGAAATCTCCATTTCCACGAGTGTGTCGCTCTCTGTAATAGGCAAAGGAAAGTGACTAAATTTCCAGAAACTTAGCAATGGAGAAGGCTACCACTTAAGTCCACATAATAGCCATAGCTTTGTTTGCTGTGCTTTCCTTGGTAACATCCCATATCCAGCCTCCCAGCGACACGCCCAAACATCTTACATTGTCTTTAGCTGAAGACAATATTTAAGTTCACGGCTTGGACCATTTTGGAGAGTTACTCAATTTCCTTGGTGTCTCCCATGTATAGAGGAGGTGTACACATTATTAAACTTCTGTTTGTTCTTTTCCTGCTAATTTGTCTTTTTATTACAGGGGCATCTTAGCCAAGAACCTAGAGGGTAGAGGGAAAATTATTCCCCCCCCCACTAGGAATTTAATATTGCCAATAATGCCTCTTACTCTGCCCCCAAGCCTGCCTCTCTCTGGGTGTCAAATTCAATCTCATATGTAGGAAATATGGGAGGCAGCGGAAAGTGGGGTTGGCTGCCGTCACTAGAGATGTGCAATAGACAGACAGACAGACAGACAGACACTCCACAACTTGCGTGAGATTGATCGGATGTCCTTTTATTTATTACCCATATGCAAATAAACTTATTCTATAAATGTGATGATATTAAACATATTGTTCTATTATCTGCTTTTAAGACTTCACTATCATTTCATGCCAGTACATAAATGCCAAGCCGATCTTTTTCTTAATGACTATGGATATGAATTCATAATGCATTCAAATCTGCTACTCACTGGCTGCATAACTTTGAGTTAGTATTTAACATCTCACAGCTCAGCTTCTTCATCCAAAAAAATGGGGTTAATTAGAATACCTACATTATGGAGAATATTAAGTGATATAACAAACATAAAATGCTTAATATGCTGCTGAAACTTAGTAAAAACTAAGTAAATGAGATCTATTATTTTTTATTATTTTATCAGTTCCACGTGAATACATGGATTAATTTTACATCAATATAAATCACCCTGGAACTGATATTCTTGCATTAATCTTTGTGTACAAATCATTTCTTTCCCATTCTTTGGGATTAATTTCCACAAACCAAAGAGATCAAAAGGTCTGACATTTAAAATGTTGAGACTCACTGCTAGACAGTTCTCTGGAAAGGCTGAGTCCATTTGGACACCCATTTATAGGGGCATTTCCCCATATTCTTAACAGCATTATATGTTTAGCTGATCACAAGTAAGTCTGTCCTACCTCCTACCTTTGGTTTCGAAATAAATATTCTTTATGCTTTGCTATCCTATAATGTTACAACTATTTAAGACAGGCATAAAAAGAAAGTAAAATAGTATCTGGAGACTCTAAAAAAAAGAGTTTTCCAACTGTGAACCCTACTGCTATTGAAAGGAGGATGTCTGGGGGAGAGTTAAATGATGGTTCTGGGGTGAGCAGCCTTCGTTGCTAAGTAGAAAATTTTGGAAAAAAGCCAAGTGAGTTTAATTTCCCACAATACATCACTTCAACCATCTGCGAGAAAGACAATGTTCTCTTAAAAGAAGAAACAATTACTGAAAAGGGGGTTTAGGGGAGTAACTTGATACGAATTCCTTATTCTTCAATTAGCTCTTTGTTAATGGGTTGCTAAGACACATAAAAATACCATAGTAATGTCTGAAACACTAATGTTAACTAATATACGGATACATGGCCTAAGATGAAATCAGATTCTCTGTTGTAACAATGGCATGACTTTATTAGTACACATGATAAAAAAAAAAAGGCCTTTTATCTCCTTGTGATAGATGCATGAATGGCTGGACAGGAACAAAGTCCTATGATCAGTTGATTCACTTAATAAAACATTATTATAACTTAGATGATAGAATGAGGTGAATGACTTTCCCAGAAGAATGGTTTGAAGAGAGGTGATTTCTAAAATATTTTTTGTGGGGGGTTATTGCTCTTTTTCATTCCATATCCCCACAGATGACTATACTATCAATTTCTCTGATATGTGTTTATCTCTATATCTAATAAATCTTAGATTCTTTATCTATGTAGCAAATATTTAGTTTCCATCATCCACATTATGGATATAGAACCATTTCCAAGAAAGCTGCCTTTGTGGCAGAAAGAGTCGACTACACAAAGAACAATACTATAAATTACAGGATCAAATATCTCAGTGAGCATGTGCTTCAGTCACACATTAAAATTCATCTCTGTAGTGATGCCACAAACAACATTCTTGGGGGAAAAATCACAAAACCCTTCAAATTATGGAAAGCATTTGACTTGCAAAACCAAGTTTAAAAAAAAGATCTGTGTAAAATTTCCTAGAAACACAATTTGTGTCCTAGCATGCTTAAAGGCTAGGGTTGTCCCAGGCAACACGGGCTTTTGTTCAGCGTATCTGGCTTTGGGTGGATTCAGGGACCGTTTGCAATCAGTGTTGAAATGCAGGCTCCAGTGAAAACTGTGAGAAGCTGAGAAATGTTACATGCATAATTCATGGCTCCCTCATCACTAGATGTATTTGTGTGAGGATTCAGGGTTATACCGCTACCCAAGTTCATTGAAAGTATGAATTTGGATGTATTCAACATTCTTTTACACATGCTTAGGAAACACACACTTTTCACTAAAAAGTAGATCTTCTGGAAGGGTATTCTAACTCTAACACGCACAACAGCCTGCCATGGCCCCCTCAGCCCTAAGTTACTGTATCCAGTTTTTATTTACTGTTCCAATCCCATTACACATATTCTTATCTCCCGCCTCTACCTTTAAGCTGCACTGGTTTCTTGGCAATGTCTAGAACACTCCAAGCTATTTCCTGATTCAAAACTGTTGGTACCTCACTGTTCTCACCACCTGTGGTGGGCAGCCCCTAGGATGGCCACCAAATGCCCCTAACTCCTGATATTGACGACACCCTTGTTTAGTCCCATCCCTGAGTATAGACTGGGCCCAGTGATCAGCTCCTAGTGAGTAGAAAACAGCAAATCAACAGCATGTTCCTTCTGTGATTAGATTATAAGAGAATGAGTGTTCTTTCTCCTCTGCTTAAAAAACAAATAAAAAATACCCTCAGCTGCATTGCTGTGAGCTGCCCTAGGGAGAGGGCACTCACCCTATGGCAGGGCACTGAGGGGGGCCTTTGGCCAAAATTCATCCAAGAATCGAGGTTCTCAGTCCAGTAGCTGGTGAGGAACTGAATTCTGACTCTATGCATGAGTGAACAAGCGTGGAAGCAGTTTCTGCTCCCAGTAAACCTGCAGAGACCACAGCCTAGAGTACCAGCAAATCCACAGGCTGCAAGGATACCTTGAGTCAGAGATGCCCAGCAAAACTGCAGAAGCTGCAGGTCTTCAATGTGTGCCATTATCAGCCAATAAATTTTGATGTAACACTAAGCAGCGCCCGGTAAGCAAGGTGCTGGATAAACTGGTCTTCTGTTGATTTTTGCATGCCAGGCTCTTTCCTAGTCTTCATTTCCCAGCTTCAAGGTCACCCTGTCAGAGAGGCTTTCTCTAATCACTCCATGTAACTGAGCCTACATTTTAT
>VMDR010007520.1:0-40178 GCA_007922815.1 Macrotus californicus | reverse complement strand
TTGCTATCTTTCACTGTGTTACTATAGAACAGTGGTTCTCAAATTTGGGGTCAGGACCCCTTTTAAAACTTATTGAGGACTCTAAGAATTTTCGTTTATGCAAGTTATATCTCTCAGTATTATATTAAACCTATGAAATTAAAAATGAGAAATTTGAAAATTATTGACTTACACGTCACTTAAACCAATTATATATTAACTCATTGTGTATTGAACCTGTTATATAGCCACATAAATAACATAATTTTTAATGAAAAATAAGTATACATTCCAAAACAAAAACAATAAAACATTGAAAGAGAACAAGTAGTGTCATTCTTGTAAACCTATTTAATATTTTTCTTTTATTTTCTGTTATTTTTTATTGAAGTATAATTGACATGCTATGTTATATTAGTTTCAGGTGTACAACATGATTCCCCATCTGTGTGAAGGATATTGAGGAATACCCTTATACAACACGAAGCATGGAAGCCATGGGAATAAATCCAGCTGACATCCTAATGTTTGTTTTAATGGAAGTCAGCTAGATTTTCCTCCCTGGTTCTGCATTCAGTCTAGTGCAATATCGTACATCGTACCCAGCATCATGATAGAATGCAAGTGAAGGGGGAAGTATGCATTGTTGTTAAACGAGCTTGGACTTTATGAACGCCCACAAGGGTCTCGAGGACGCTCAAGACCCTGGCTCGCACTTTGAGAACTGCTGCTTCAGAGCATAGCCAATGAACATGGCAATACTGTAAGAAATGGAAGTAATATTTTGCCCACATGTCAGTTTTTAGTGGTTTCAGTGAGCTACTAAGTTTTTAAAAATGTACCTCTTACCCATCTCCCAAAGTTCATAGAAACATTAAGGTCAAACTGTGGTTGACAGGAATGTTTAGGGTTTCTGTGCAAGATCTGGCTGATGTATCTTGAGAGCTACTTGCAATATATGGAACCAGTCTTATGTTTTTGGCAGTAGATTTTTAAAACTATGTGTATTGAACGGAGATCATCCTTTTAGTTGTGCCATATAAGGAGACTTAGCTTTTTACCCTTCCAATCTATAATAGTAAAACTAGTTTTATTAAGCCATTCTTTGTGTTTCTGTGTGATGCTTGTTGTATCATCTTTATGCCATTCAATACCTGGAGTAGAGCAAATTGATTTCTCTTATTCCTGCCGTGAGGTGGTTCATAATGAAAGGTGGATGGCTTGCTTAATTTACAGAGTGGCGTTAGGTTCAGAATGAGTGAGTACAGAAGAACAGCGTATTTTATTTTACTGCATTTTATTTATTTTTCTTTATTTAGGTAATAGCAATAATGGCTGCGAACCAGCCTGCGAAGCTTTGTATTGCTACGAGGGTTCTATGAGGATATTGGCTCTGCTTGAAGCGTGATGGAGTCTCCATTCCATGTGATTAGTTCTGGTACTCAGTTGGGTTTGCTGTTTCTCTTCTCATGAAAGGTCACTCTTAGCCTTTCAGGTGTTTCACCAGGAGGGTATGGGGCTGCCAATGTCTAACTTGCCTGATAGTGACATTAGAATTTGGTTTAGGATGTTCTAAGTGGCCGAGGTGATAAGCAGTTTTCTGCTTATGAGACACATCCCAAATCAGGTTTCACATGCATGATAAAATAAACATGATTTGAAAAACAATAAACATGCTTAAGAAATGTCAACCACTACCTCCAAATGACAGCAGTAAGTACTCCCTCCCTCTGGGCTGAGTGAATCACCTTCATGTCACATCACTGTACCTTTCCATAAAAGATCAGATTTTATCTTCACCTAAAAAATAGGTTGCACCTATACAGGGTCCGGCAGAAGTAACACCTGCCTGAGTGTGGTGGGTAGGGTAATAATATAGGCATACTAATTTATAGTTTTAATTTGAGCATTTCACCTAAAATGTCATACGGTGTGCTTGAGTGTGATATTGTTATGTTGCAGAATCACATGCTTATGATTTTGTAATAAAAGATTTTGTAATTAAACAGGGGTGTTATTTGTGCCGACCCTGTATGTATGTATAGAACAGTCAGTTAAGTAGTACAAGCCTTTCAAATTTCAAAAGGAATTTTAAAGATGATCTGTTTCGACTTCCAACCCTTGTTTAAGCTATTCTCGGTGTCTTATAGAAGTAGCTCTTCCAGCTTTGCTCGAATACTTCCCGTGACAGAAACTCGTGATTTCTAAGGCAAACATTTTGGACGGCTCCAGTTATTTGGAAAGCTTTTTCTCAGTTTGACCCGAGACAAACAGATACCTTTTTTCACACAATAGCAACTCCCATGTCTCAGTCTTACATCTTCATGAGCCTTCTCTTCTCCAGACTCAATCACCTGTATCTGAAAATTTTGTCAGCCTCTTTCCTACCCTTGTTCTCTCTCCTGTGGGCCTGCTCCAGTTTTTAGCTTTCATCTTCAAAGTATGAGACCCAGAATGAGACTCTGTGTTCCTGATGCTGTGTTACCATGGTACAGGAGAGTGAGGCCATCTGCCTCCTCTTGCCATTACCTGCTAATGGATCTGAAGATCTTCTAGCTTCTTTGACAGTCATATCGCATGGACTTACATGGCACTTATGGGCAATGGGAAGGATGTCTTAGACACATCAACTACTGAGCTATATTTTCCTCTAGCATGTGTAAGTGGGACATGGACTTTCAAAAGTCAACCCATTAAAATTTGAAGGGAAGGTGTTCTTTCTTGTTTTGTTGGTTTGTTTTTCATGGTAGACATAACTTTTTATTTCAGTGCAATTTTAAATCTGCAGAAAGATTTCAAGAATAGTGCAAAGGATTACTATCTATCATTTACTGAGATTCACCCCTTGTGAACATTTTACTCCATTTGCTTTATCGTTTAAGTTCTCAAGGTGGTTCTAATATGCAGGCATGGCTGGGAATTCCTAGCCTAAAGTACTGCCAAAGAGAGAAATTTAAGATCAGGCAAGAACAATGTTTTGGGGTCATATTGTACAGGTCTCATCCCAGGTTAAGAAGTTAGACTTTAATTCATCAAGTCATTGCCCTTGAACAAGGCAATGACAGCTTGACCTTTTTCTGGACTTCCCAAATGGTTTATCAGACTTTCAAGCCATTTGTTACTAATGTTCCTGTCCTCATGGTATTACTGTGGTTTGGTTATATTTCTTATATGACCTGTAAGCATGCTGAGGGTGAAAAGGGGGTTGTCCTCATCTTTCTATCACTTTCAGTGCTTGGTATTGTCTTACCTGTATATGCATTCCGAATAAACCTTTCTTGAGTGAATTAATTAATTAGTTAAGGATTGGAGCTGCAGTTAGATGTGGGGTCCATATGTCACATTAGGCAGCTCTTGTGATCTCAGTGGGAATGCTGGCTGCGGGAAGGAAGAGAAGAGACACATGGGAGCTTCTGCGGAAGAAATGATTCTCTTTTGTCCTTCAAAGGGGCCAAATCCCTCAACCATCACACTGACTCAGAGTCCAAACAGACCAGGAAAAATGTGGAGGCAAGGAAGAATCAGGCGAGGCAAGTGAATTTAGGAGAAGAATTTGAGTTTAAATAACTTGCTTTGACACTTCAGAGACACATCCAGATCAAACTGTTTCTCGGGCATTTGGAAATGCAGGCTTGATCTTTGGAAAGAGGTTAAGAGACTTAAACTTACCACTTAAGTACACGTAAGGAAAAAAATGAAGTGTGAGGAGAAAAATTGCCCAGCCTGAATTAGGGTGGTGGAAGGTAGTGATTCTGAGCAAACTTTTAGACACTTTCATTAGGTCATTGATTGTCTAAGAGATAAATACTGAAATAATTTGGGGCTTTCTTTATCCTAAACTCGACTAATTTCTGCTACTTTGCCTTTACCAGTTTCCCACTGTACTGCCTACTCCCAGCCTGATGAAAAGGTTTGGGGCTTCTCCTGGGCCCCTGTCCCCCAGCATGTGATAAACAGACTAAGCAGTGTCTGGTGTTCCGAAGCTTCCTATCCTACAAACAGAGTAGATAGCTGGAGCCCAAGATGCAAGTTCAGGAAGGACAGAAGGGGTCCCATCACGCTCTCCAGTCCAATCTTTTGATCTCCTTTTGGCTCCTGGTTTCTGATCTCATTAGTTAAGGATACGTGGAGCAGTAACCAACTTGCCTACCTTCACACCTTCTGCACTTAGAAGCTTTAGATCTTTGTGCGGGGCATATATGGAGTGTGAAGATGTAAGCGAACATACTCACCTAGGCACTTCATAACGTGTTCTGAAGTGGACATTTCAGCTGTGGGAGAAGTGAGGCCCCCGAGACCTTTGCATCAGCTTGTACCCTTGCAAAGGGAACCTCTACTTCAGACCACCCCTCACTGGGAGCTCCAGGCTCCCACCGTTTCCTGCCGGCCCCTCCCTTCCCTTCTTCCAGCTTTAATGGGAACTGACACCCCATTTTTCTCTGAGGGACTATGTTGACTAATTCCATCTTGACTCACTCCCCTACTTACCTCTAGCACCAGCAGAAGACATGCCCATTAGATCTCCTCAGGACCCTGCCCCCTTGCAGCCCTCTCAGAAGTTGGCGGTTGTATGTCTTGCCTCCGCCTACCACTGCTCTGCACTGCTGTTTTCCCACTCCTTTCTCCTGTTGTCATAAACGCATGTGGCGATATCATTCATCTTAAGAAAGGGAAAGTCCTCTCTGGGCTGTGTAGTACCTCTAGCTATCTTGTTTCTCCGCTCCCCTTCACAAAAAACAAACACAGATGGCTCTGTTCCACTTCCAGCGTTCCTGATTCAGTAGGTCTGGAGAGGGGGTTGAGAGTGTGCATTTCTGACAAGTTCCCAGGGGACGCTGCTGACCCCAGAGCCACACTGCCTCAGTCTGTTCGGTCTTTTCCACATCACCCTTAGCCAGTCCTTCCTCCAAGCTTTCTTAGAGATTACACTCTATGTCTAAGACGTAGCCCACCTCTCCTGCACACCACAGCAGGTTTTTTTTTTGTTTTTGTTATTTTTTTTGGTCAAGGAAGTTCTTCACCTATGAATCTTTTCTAAGCCCTGGGTCACCTGAGAGAGAAGCGAGACTCCCCCCAGAGACCTTTGTGTCAGCCTGTGTTCTTGGAAACACAACACTCCATCAGGCCTTCCCCGTCCTCGGCGCAGATGGGGAATGTTTGCAGTGATAGTGCTGCCGTTTTGTTGAAAGTTACTGTGTAGCTTCTTGAATGTCTCAGCAGTAGTGATCAGCTGACTTTGCAGTCACCTTTAGGAGTGTACTGTGTGATGAAGTTGCTTTGATACAGTATTAAATCTTGAATCAAACTCAGTGTCTTGTCATGCTCCAGCACCAAGTCTTCCCGCTTAAATTTCACTTAAAATCCGTATCCTTTTCTGTCATGTTTGTCCTCCACCCGTCCAGCCCTATCTATGGCTCCCACATATTTTTTCTAGGACATACATGAGTCTCAAATATCTTAATAATAAAGCTTCAAGTGGGTAATAGGCATACAGAGTGAAAATCAAATACCAATAATTAAGTCTTCCCTTTTAGCTTCTTGAAAGCAAGATTTCTGAACAGCGATGCTATGGACTTTCTGGGCTGCGTGATTCTTTGCTGTGTGGGGCTACTGTGTACGTGAAGATGTTTTGCAGCATCAATGGACTGTACTCACCAAGCCGGCAGTGCTGCACCCGCACCCAGCACGACAACCAAAACGGTCTACAGGCATTTTACCAAATGTCCTCTGCTTGAGAACCACTGATTTGGACACACCTCATGCTTAACTTTTTGTGGATTTTCTTTGTGTGTGAAATATTATCAGCTGGTTTGGACCTTTAAATTTCAACTCCCCAACTTTTTAAACCTTCTCCATTTCTTTCCTATCATATATTTCCCTTATATCTAAGGTGAGAGAAGGGCTTATAGTTTTGTGATTGTGCTTTACAGACCCTCAACCGTGTCCATCCAAGACAAAGGCACCCCACACCAAACACACAGAGGCAGACCCCAGGACAGACTTCAGATCCTGTTCCTGTCTTTCCTGCAAGCATCAATCTCCCCCTAGGATGGTGACAGTTGCTGTGATTAATATACTTTTAACTGTAATGCGATTATAGAAAAATCATGCCCGAATTGCTCGAGCTAAAACTTGACCTGCCCTGACGGGATGAAGAAAACTCAGTACCGTTTTCCCTGACTGCCCCCCCCCACGCCGCCCCCCCCCAAATAGTCTTGCTTCTTAATGAGTAAGAGTCGTTTAAGCCGCAATTATTTCCTCTAACACTGACTGTCCTTTTCACCCGGGTTACTCTTTGGATGTATAATGGGGAGATAGCTCCTTGCAGGCCAGCGAGGAGGTCTAGTGAATGGCAGCAGCACACACTTGGGAGGAGTGCATTCCACTCTCAGCGCAACCTGCCCACCCTGAATGCAGCTCACAAGTGGAGTGGACGGAGCTTTTTACAATTTTGATTTGAAATGCCACTTTCCTAGTTTCTGTGGCTAACACAGTAAATAATTTTGCGGGGTTTTTTTTCCCAGCTACTCTTCATCTGATGTTTGCTGAACCCCTCTTTAATTTCCTTTTGCAGAACGAGACAATCCTCTGTGCCACGAAGCCACTGCTGGTTTTTAGTTGAGTTTAGGGACCGTCTTCTCAAGTTGAGTCTCTTTTGACATGAGCAGAGCATCTATTCATTAAAAGGGAACACCATGACACAGCTGAAGAATATGCCTCGGGAATGTGGAGGGCATTGTGTCTGTGTCTCCTGATTTCAGAAACTCAGAGTTCCTTTATTTGCCAGACTATCAGCCAAGCGCTGGGTTACTGGACACTTTTGTGCATTTATAGTTTTGTGTTGACTGAGATAATAACAGCTGTGAAGCATTATGTGATCCACAAGTACCTTGTGAGTCATAAAAAACATCTAAACAATAATAACGTTGTGTATAGTTTGAGATTTAGGTGAATTTTATCTCTTGGTAGCCATTTATTTGAAAAGAGCAGTTATTATAAATAGACATTTCATAACCACTTACTCAAATAAATCAATGCCTCAGTTATCTGTCATTTTCTCTTAAGGCCACCTCAGACACTGGAATAGTGCTGAAAAAGGAATAATAGTCTTAATTAATTGTGTGTTTCTTGGCAGATGGCAGAGCACCTCCATACACAGGATCTTGTTTGATTTTAAAAATTGACACTATGAGCAAAGAAAGAACCCATGGTGCAGTGAATGGCTAAAAAAACACCAGCCAAAGTCCTACAGATTATTACCTGGACAATGTGATCGGTTGGTTCGCTGCCAAAGGAGAAGGGTTCTGATTTGGTGGTGGAGGCTGTGCAAACCAAAGCACTTGCTGTAAAACCTGAAAACAAGGGAGAATGACAGGAAAAGGACCCTGGCAAAACCACAACGGAGGAAAGAGGGAAAGAATGGAAAACGTGAAGGGAGACTGGGGCACAATGGAGAGCACTGGGGAGAGAAGCAAAGAAGTAAACACTGATGTGAGAAAGTGAGACAGGTGAGGCGCTTTAGGATGCCCGCCCCTCAGGGCACCAGGCTCACAGAGCAAGACAGCCCAGTGCTCCGTTGGTTCCGGGCACCTCGGAGCGCTCCATACCATCCCGGCCCAGGAACCGATCCTCGGAGCAAATCTTCTCCAGGACGGGTGAAGAAAAGTTTGAATCATGTTGGCTGTTTTTTACGTACCAAACCTTAAGCATTATCTAAAAGAAGGAAAAGATGTTAACTGAGTTCTCCTCACAAAGAAAGCCTATGTGGAATCACTTGTCTGACAGGGCTCAGGACAGTTTGACAGGTCACTGGTACCTCATTCCTGTGCTGAGTTGTGTTCTTACACGTTGACTAAAGTACAGTGAGTTTATTATTATACGAACTGTTCAAGATGGGAGGGAAGGTGGAGAATCAAAGGTGGTTCCACAACCCAGTGTGATTTTTACTTGGCTATTTACATCGGTGTTTACATTGGCGTTGTACCCTCCCCCTGTGTGTCACAATGGCCTGTTGACATCTGTCTTCTCCACCAGACTCGCAGTGACTTGACTGCAGGACCATCTTAGTATGCGAAACCCAGAGCGCAGTCTCTGGCCACGGCTGGCGTTTAATAAATGTTAGTTGGATAAGTGATTGAGGAAGCAGATATATCTGATCTGACGCATCACTGCACGCAAATGCCCCCGCACAATGAAAGCACAGTAACACCTGGGAAGCTTAACTGCTCGCCCCTCAGACTGCTGGGAAGCCCCCGACCTCCACCCAAGTGCCCTCCTGTAATCTTCCCCCAGAACAACAGAAGTGGTTAAGTGTTCAGGTGTCAAAATGCTACCCTGCTGGGCTGCAGGCCGAATACAAAGTTATATTACATTGAGTCTGAAATGCTAACAAAGCAAGTAATTAAGCTGAGTAAGTGCTAACTTGCTTGAAAGCAAGATTTGAAGCTGATAAACCAAAATGCTGATAATTAAGAGTTGATTATACAGCTTTGTTGTTTCTCTGCCCTGCTAATAGCCTCTCATTCTTGGCAAGTAATGATTTCTCCCCACAAGGGGGAAAAACCCCAACCATCAATCTTGTCCACTTCTCTCCCATCCCCGAGTAAGGTGTGACTCCCTCCTTTCTTAAACTAACCCTCCACCTGTGGTCTTGATCCTTCTCTCCTTTCTTGTCTATCTCTTGTATCTTTTACCTCTCCCTCTCCAGTAATTTCTTCTCTTCTGTTTACAAACATTCTCAGGGGTTACCATCCTCTAAAAAAAAAAAAAAAAAAGCAAATGAGAGCACAAGAATCTTCTCTTATTCTACGTTCCCTTAAACCTCACCATCCTGCTCCACTACTTTCCCTAAAATCTTAGACAAAGAATCTGCATTCCTTGCGTGCTCTGCGTGATCGCTGATTACACCTTATTCCTTCATACGTTTCTCCTGGTTTCAGCGTTCTAATGAAGCTCCTTCAGAAGTTCTAGATGTATTCTTAATTGTCAGATTCCCAAATCTTCTTTTTTCTTTTCTTTTTCCTTTTGCTTTGTTTATCCTTGCCTGAGGACATGCTTAGAGAGGAGAAGGGAGGGGGAGCGGGAAGGGAAGAGAGAGGGAGACAAGCACCAATGTGAGAGAGAAACATCGATTGGCTGCCTCTCCTATGTGCCCTGACCGGGGACCAAACCCACAACCCAGGCATGCGCCTTGATGGGAATCAAACCCGAGACCTTTCACTTTGCAGGACCACGCTCAGCCCAGCTGAGCCTCACCGGCCAGGGCTTCCTTGCCCTTCCCCTCGGCCTCATTTCGTATGGTTGGCCTGCCCCTTTTCTGAAATGCCCCTTTGTGACTTCCATGACATCTTACTTTTCTGATTTTCTTTTCACCTCTCTTATTACTTTTTCTCTCTTTCCTTCTCTCACTCCTTTCCTCTTATTCTTTCCTTTTTCCTTTCTTGTAACAGAAGAAAAGAAACTAATAGTTATTGACATTTAAACTAAATCATATGCCGGTATTGTACCCAATTTTCAAACATTATCTCCTTTTCTTCTCCCCTCAGCCCTAGGAGGTGAATATTATTATCCCCATTTAAAGTGTTTTATTTACTTATTTCTTTATAATTGTAGTAAAATTTGCCACAGTAGTCATTTTTAAGTGTACAGTTCGGTATCATTAAGTACCTTCCCGTTGTTGAGCATCCCTCACCATCTTCTGTCTCGGTTCATCGTGCGAAACTGAAACTGCATCCGTTAAACAGTGACTCCCCATCCGTGACCTCCCCCCGCCAGCCCCGGCTGCCACCCTGCTACTTTCTGTCTCGGAATCTGGCCACTCTAAGTACCTTACATAAGTGGAATCTTACAGAATGTGTCTTTTTGCAGCTGGCTTATTTCACTCGGCATAATGTCTTCACGGCTCACCCATGTTGTATGTAGCGTGTGTCAGAATTTCCTTCCTGTTTAAGGCTGAATCGTGTTCCATTGCACATACGCACCGCATTTTGTTTATTCGTTCATCTGTTTACGGTCCTCACTTTATAAATGATGGAACTCTGGCTCCCACCAGTGAGATGGCTCATTGAGGTTGCACAGCTTTTCTTCTAAATTCTAGCTTAGTCTGTTCTCCCCCTCCCTCTCCCTCCTTCCTTCTTCTCTTTGCTGATTTATCCCACATTTTAAATTATAATCCCCAAATAGCTCTCAAACGTATACCCTAACTTTAACTTTGGTACCGAATCTAGCTCCATAGTTCTAGGAGATCCTCCAGAATGTCTCTCGGATGCCTTTGACTCAGCAAGCACAAAAATAAGCCCATTGTCGTTTTTCTCCTGAAAACAGGCTTGTCAGTCTGACACCCTCGTTGCTGTTGATGTACCACAGACTCTCCACCCCCTAGACCCTCACCCTCTGAGTCATCCTTGAGCCTCTTTTCCCTACACTCCCCAAAGTTAATGTCTTAATGTTCCTCAAGTGTGCCTCCCTAACCCTTTTCACGCCCACCCACTCCAGCCTTGCTGACCCTGTAGAAGAGGTCCTAACATCGGGCCGGCCTCAGAGCTTGGGTTAGGCTCAACCACCAGCTTGGCCACCCCCTGGCTTAGAGAGGAGAGAGTGTCAGCCTAGTCACCTGACCTCACTGAGCCTCAGCTTCCTCATCTGTGCAAGAAAGGTCAACATGAGAAGTATTTTGATCATTCAATGTGATAATATTTGTAGACAGCCCAGCACCATGCCCAGTGTGTAGTAGATGCTAAATAAATGGTCACTCTTTCTTTTCTTTTATAATTCTATCTTCCTACTTCTAGTTCACAAGCCTTCTTCCTTCATAGGATTTCTCTCTTAGTATATTAGTCACTTGCAGGAAACAAACCCCTAAATTTTAGCATTGTGTTTTATTTACAGTGTCATTGATTCTGCATACCAGTCAGAGGATAGCAATTGTGTTCAGGGTTGACCCTTCATATCTGTGCTTGGGATTTGATTTAGCATTTAGAATTCCTAAAACAGTCTGGGAGGGGATTTCTATCTCTTAGACTGCTTCCTCCAAGTTGTCTCATACAAAGTAATTGAGGCCTGCAGGATTTATTGAGCCCAGTCTTATTTTTAAAAAGACGGCTATGAAGTCAGCAAAGTGACATTTCCATGATTAAGATCAGTAGGCAGGATTAATGGAGAGGCAGCATGAGCTTATTCATAACTTTATTTTGAGTGTGCCGAGAGTTTTAACTGGGATAAGTGGAGTCAGCAAGTACCCTGCCTCCCCTCTCCACCCTCCTGTCCCCTCACACACACCAAAGTGCGATTTGATAAGAAACAGACCAACTTCTGCGTTTTCAGCGGAAGGGACCCCTGGGCAGAAGATTGTCCTCAGTTCTTGGACTTAAGTGCATGTAGGCAAACTAAACCCAACTCCTGTTCAGCAATCCGCACTCCAGGGAGCTGTCCAGAGTAGCCAGGTGATGCCAGCCGTCTTGAAGATAGAAATTCCACGTATTGGATCCTGAACTAACTGTGCTCTTTACCTAGAGGGGTTGCTGGGTCTCGGAACATCCACTATCAGCAACAACAAAACCTCCACACAATCGTTATGAGCAGTTTGGAGGAAGACATTAGGAATGACTAGGCATGGGAAAATCAGACTTGTGATGCAGTACTTTACATTGATCCTTTAATGTTTGGAACAGGAAGCAAGTAGGGGGTGAAGATGATGTCGTTAATTCCCCGTCTTGTAGTAGACATCCAGGTATAGTCATCTACACAGTTCTCCAAACTGAGTATTCCTGGAGAGTGCTGCCGAGCCTATTTGCAATCACACGGCCGCTCACTCATCAGTGAACAGTGCGACCACTCTTGGTACTGCCCTCTAGTTTCAAGCTTAATAGTTCAGGCGCGTCTAAGATGGGCAATCTACCCAAATACTTGGATTGGAAGCATTACTCCCGTCTCATTTCTGAAGCATATAATCAAATTCTAAAGACCAGCTGCTTCCGTGTTCTCTTTCTTTCACCCCGCAGGTTTTCCTCGGCAACAACAGACAACGCTACTCAATGGGTAACTTAGCAGTTCACGAGCTCCCCTCTATTGTCTTGTGTTTTATTCTTCCTCTTGTGAGCGAGACTGTGAGTGTGGACGTTTGTCTGTTGTCTCCCATGTTGATGGCCCACTTCCCATTTCTTCTCAGCCGTTCTCTTATGGGCCTTAAAACTGGCATTCTCTGGTACTCTGTGTTTGTGTTTTTTGAAAATGGCAGGCTCCACTACTCACTGTTATTTACCATAACAAACTATCTTGCCCCAAATCCTGTTTTTAAATCATTCTGGAGAATTTTGGCCCTCTGGTCTCCATATTAAGTTGAAAATCTGCAGGAATTTTAAAACCTGGTTTTCAATTAGTTTGGTCCAAACAGACCCTAACAAAACCCTCCTTCTGTTCCTTTGTGAATTGGATTCCTCAGACTCTTCCGAGTGAACCATTAGGACGTTCTCCAGGCTGGCCATCAGTCACGTCATGTAGTTCAGAGTCAAAGCATACACTCAAAAACTCACACTCCAGTTTTTCCGGGGGCAGGGGGTGAGTAGTTGAATAAACTAAGTATATTGTAACGATTCATTTGGCGATTCTCTTTGCCTCTGCTCCAGCACCCTAACGTTGCAAAATTAAATTTTATAAATGTGGTTCAAGATTTGACAGTGGCTGTATTTGATACTGGGCTGCTGCCACACTCTCAGCCATCTCTCCCCCTTATTTTTTTCCACTCTGTGTACTTGTCTCGGAGCAGAGGGTTCATAAATAAATGTATTGCCAAAATGAAGGAAAGCAGTCTTTGAATTTCAGAGTAAGGAATTGCAAAGTGGCCAAGAGTCTTGATTACCAGTCAGGCTTCTAGATGGTTTTTTTAATGAAGCAATGCATGACCCACGAGGGGAAAGAAATGCCAGTAGTGTCTTACTCTAGGCACGGACGTTCCTATTTAAGGAAAACGAAATGCATGGCATATGCCATGTTAGAAAACTAATTTTAATGTTAACAATGTATTTGGTGTTATTCTTGTAGTGATGAGAAAATATTCCAGCCTTCACTGCCTTCCACAAATAAGTCGCTGGAAGTAAACGAGGTGTGCTATTCCAGTACCAATTTAGCAATACCTCTGCTCTATTATCAGCAACATGCACAGTTGGTTCATGGCGGAATACGCGCCACTCTCGCCTGTGAATAAGCACCAGGCTGGCTGTGCAGGATGATAATTGCTCTCCCTGCACTTCCTTTGGCACCTACTGATGTCTGCTAAGTGGTTAGTGAAACATTTTTGTAGGAATGTCAAGCACTTCTAAAAATTTGAAGGACTTAGTTTTTGATTGTTCTTTTTCTCACGTTTAACTTTGAGGAAAGTTCACGCAAAGCCATTTCACTGCTGCTATTACTGCTAGCAGATGTCTTAAAGAGCAGGGTTCCAGAGTGTCTGCACTTGGCATCTTTTAATTCGGTTGTGTTTTCTTTTGCGTTACCCTGTGAGACGGGCTGGATGTGCTGGGATATCAAGTAACCGACTTCAAATGCATGGCAAATTCACTAAAGTGAAAATGATTGTGGTAGTTCCCGCAAGTAACCGACTTCAAATGCATGGCAAATTCACTAAAGTGAAAATGATTGTGGTAGTTCCCGCGTCTCCCCCTGCAGTGTATGTAAAACTGACTTTTAAAGTGTTTAGTGGGTAATGGATCATGTAAGGTCAGTACTAGCCATGGCGGCCACGGCTATTATTTTCCCTTTTCATGGGAGGGTGCTCAGCAAAATGAGATTGTCACACTCTTTTTTTGAGAGGACAGCGACAGACAGTTAAAAGCCTCTTCATGTAAGGATGTTATTTCATAAAGACACCAGCACTGGATTATCCCCTTCACTTTAAACTTCTGCCAGCTTGTACAAAGAGATAAAACAAAATAGCCCTGGTCCCAGGGGTGGGGAAGTGCTGGCCAGCTCAGCCTGGGTCCACGAGCTTTCATTTTGATTAGTCAGATGTGAGGAAAATTCACTTAGGCTGAGAGGTAAATTTAATACCAGTTATGCCCATGCTGTTCATATCACAACCATTTTCACATGATGCCACTTAATTCCCTAAGAAGCAGAAAGGTAAATCGGTGGCTGGCCGGCAAAGGTGTCACAATGCATTAAGACCAGGACTCGCTGCAGGGGATAATGGTTCTGATTGCTGTTGACTCATGTCCCCACCAACTGCCTCATGTAAAATAAGTGACATTTAAAAGACATCAAGATGTGAGAAGAGGTAAAGGAGAGAAAAAGGAAGAGAGAGGAGGGTAAAAAGTACATGCTACTAAACTTGCCACCTGAGCGTGTAGTTTCTTTTCCACCCTAAGTGGCAGGAAATGATAACTCAATGTGCCACGGGTGACCTGCACTAAGCTTTTAACTTCCTGTCTTGTGTTTTTAGAGAAAAACCTGTAAAATTGCTTCTGGGAACTGCTCCAACATGTTATCATTTATTTCCAATTTAATTTCTTTTTTTAATTTTTATTCTTTTGCCCTTGCATATCAGTCTATTCATCTCCTTAAAAGCTTTAGGCTGAATCAAGTTAGGCAACGGTAGACAAGAGGCAGTCTACTTTCTGAAGGCCCATTTATGTCTATTTTTATAAAGAGAATCAAATTCCAGTTTACAGTAAGCATATGCTTTAGTTGACATCTGTTTCTAAGACTTGGGCGCTTTGTTTGCATAACAGTCACCAATAAATGGCCTTGTTTTAAGTCTGCTCACTGAGTTGTATGTGGGCTGTTCAGCTGGGGATTTTAGCCACAGCTGATCCCCTGCCGCTCATAGCTGATAGGAAGGGGGAAAATCCGAGGAGCCCAGTCCTATTTATTAATGCAGATTTTAACATTCTCAATGAACCACTTATCCAGTGTGATTCCGCAACCAAATCCTTATTTGCTCAGGCAGAGGAAGGGGGGTGCTTCAAAGTGCTGAATTAAAGCTTACCAGCTTTTTTTTTTTTTTTTGGAGGGGGAGGGGATGGTGAGGAAGGAAAGAGAGCAAGGCCCTTTCTTTAGCCAGTCTCTGAAAATTCAGAGTATGGTGAGATCGAATCTTTCAACAGGACATCATAAACTGAGCTTATGTTTAATAAATGTATTGTTAAGCAAGAATAGCAGACATTTGTAGACCTCTGTAAATATAGGCCTTTTGTGCAAACTCGGGATGCTTTTTCTTCAATACCACTTACATATCAGTGTAGAGTTTGATAGAACTGGGTTGTTTCCTTGATTCATTTCATTTTGTTTCATTTTAAAGCATACCCGATTCTTCATGCATGAGAGATAGGCACAATATGCAAATATTTCCAGGTGTGCGTGTGACTATCTGCAGGATCATTAGAGCTAATTAAAGAAGTTTCTATTTGTGTTAAGCTGCTTTAAAAACGAAGCTAATCCATAGTCTCCATAAATCTGCCCTTTCTCCCCCTGCGCCCGAAAGGCATGCCAGCAGTTAAAAACATTAGCAGTGCGAGGATGGGGTCTCTGTGCCCTAGAAAGCAAGCCTGATTAATGGAGGGGTTTACTTTAATTCTTTCGTGTATGTAGAAGAGATCTCACTCTAATGTATCGGAAAGTGTAGTGTTCATTGACTTTCACGTACTGAACTTTTCCCCCTGAGTTACTGTATAATATTCAGTAATCGCTTATGAAATGTGTAACATTTTTGAGGCGGATTTACATATCAACTTTTCCTAGTGGAATCAACAACAGGAGCATGAAATGTATCTACTCCATTTACTCTTATCCAGTGCTCCTACTTTCTTTTTCCCTTTAATTTTTATATATGGTAAAAATTTCATTGAAGAGAGATTTTAGATGACAGGACTGTAATTTTAAACCCAATAGAAGAGGTGTAAGCAATTTGAGCTTAGCTGAAGCATAATCTTAGGTTGTCAAGAAGAAACCCATTCTCCCTATGCTAATCAATCAGTGTATCAACCAACCAATCATCTCTTCAGCTTAGCATATATCCTAAGGTTTGATATATCTATTAACTGCCCATCATGCAGCTGGTCTCTGGATGATGAGATTCCCCCTATCTTGGCATTTGGCGGCAGAGACTAAGCTATCACAGCCACAGATAAATACCCAAGTGGAGATTTCAATCCCGTTCCTGAGTGCAGAGACAATCCACAAATGTTGAAAATATTCTTTAGAAGAGAATGTACAGAAAATTACATTTCTCAACACTATGGGATGTGTGAAAATTGTATGTATTACATGATTTCCCCTCCCTAGACACAACGAGATAAAATGAAATTATTCTTTTATTATGATTGGAATGCCGGTAATCAAAATAACTGCTGAAATCTGCTACAAACTCTTAATTGCAAGACAAATTACATGTAGGCATTTGAGTAAGTAAGAATAATGACCATTTAGATGATAAATTCCCTGAAAACAAACAGAAGCCCAATTTTATAAAGCAAGGCACATAATGATTGTAATTCTGGTGAAAAGGGTCCCTATTTCCGAAGACTGTACATTGCTTCCTGGCCTCGATTCAGAGGTTCTGATATTAGCTTAGCTGCAGCTGAATGCACCTATAGTCTCTTCCACCAGGCAGGGTGTCGGGGCACGATTTGGAGATAGTGAATGCTTCTGTAAAATTGTTTATTGAGAAATAGAAACCAAAAGGACTTAAAAGCAAAAGGACTTAAATTTAATTGCTAAGGGTCTGTGAATACATTGAAATTGGAATGAGTGTGATATGTGTCTTCAAATATTGATTTCTACCCGGAAGGTGAAGTGCACAGTATGCAAATTAAAGTCATGACATCTTTTCTCCTCTGTTGTTCAAGGTTCTCACTCTTAAAAGAGAGCCAAGGTGAGGTATTAGTCAACTGTGATTCAACCCAAGCTCAGCCACTAGGTCTTAACTGCATTAACTAGTATTTTTCTGAAGTGCCCGTGAAGAGTAGTTACTGATTAGTCTTGTGATATGTAAACACTATTTCATATTCTTCCAAAAGGTTACTGTTTTCATGGAAATTATAGTATGAATTTAGACTTCTACTACAGTATCTGCTTGGCCAAAATCCTTTCAGTGCTATTGGCCAACATAACCAGGAGAAAACTATATTTCAGCCTAAATACAATGCGCTGGGCTTGAAGCCATTTAAAAAAAAATTTTTTTTTAGATTTTATTTATTTATTTTTAGAGACAGGGGAAGGGAGGGAGAAAGAGAGGGAGAGAAACATCAATGTGTGGTTGCTTGTCATGCGCCCCCTACTGGGGACCTGGCAAACCAGACATATGCCCTGACCAGGAATCGAACTGGTGACCCTCTGATTCACAGGTTGGCGCTCAATCCACTGAGCTACACGAGCCAGAGCTAAAGCCATTTTTTTTTTCCAATCATTTGTTGAGGGTGGAGACCAGGAGGAGGAAGTATGGCGTCCATGATAATATGAAGTCTTTGGTGCTGAAGAGAGAAAGAAATCTGTTTTCTGCCCCGAGAAGTCCCGTGTGAGTCCATAGGGAACATGGTGATTTCTCCACTCTCAACAACTCAGCCGGTGCACTTTGGTCTCAACTTAAGAACACTCATGTGTCCTGCTGTGAAAGGGTCAGTAACAATATAACAGCTCTAGACTTTTGCTCAACAGAAAGATAATTGTGGTGTCAAGTTCAGAGCAATAGTTCGGTTTGAATAGTATATTTTGAAGGTCCTTTTAAAGGAGTGTGATTCTCAGAGAAAACACTTGCTATATGGGTTAAGGTTACAAATTTTATTACAGCAAAGAGAAGGGCCTCCTCCCGCTCCCTCCCCCACCCAGTCCACCCCCATCCCCCCACCCCAGAAAAAAAAAGAAAGAAAGAAAGCAACACAGAGAATCATTTTCTCTATCTCAAGTTATTTACAGGGCCCATTCTGGGACTCATGCCAGGCTACTATGATTAGAGACCTGCATGTTTACTGATATTCACAGATAAGCCCCAGATATGAGCACCCATAACATGTGCTCTGCGTAAGGAGGCAAAAGGATTGATTCAGAGAGAGATGGCCCACTGATCATGGATTCTGTGTTGTTGGCCTGGAAACTTGTAAGCATGCAACTCTCAGGCCCAGGACAGACCCATTCCCCAGAGCGTCTATCCTGTCTTCTGGCGATAATTGTCCTGACAGTTCTGCAGATTGTGGACACAGATAAGAGAGCCAGCGAAAGTGGACTGAGTGCAATTAGAAACTTATCCGCACAAGAACTGACCTGTGATTGCATTTACAGGTAGAGTCACCTCCTGAGTAGATAAATCATATAAAGCTCAGCAAATGGCTCTGGCAAAAGAAGAGGGATTCATTTTTTTTTTTTTAAATTGATGTGAGTTCCAGGTTTAGAACATTTTGCTACCATTCTACAGGAATTCAACTTGCTTTCACATGCACCGTGTAAGCATGCCGCAAGGAAGCCAGAGGAGCGGTGCGTTAGCTCCCTGCCCTCAGGGAGTTTATGGTCAAAGACAACATAAAGAAACAGCCCGGAGTATCTTCATGAAATCTTGCAAAATTTCTTTATCAGGCAGAGTATGATTAACGTTTGCTCTTCTATCCTGAATTCTTTTCAATGGGAAAGGGGGGCTAATACAGCAGTGAAGATTAAAACGAAAATAGGAGACCAGATGAGATGGATAGAGGAGAAACTGAGGGGGAGGAAGGGAAGAAAGTAATGGATAAAGTACCCGGTCTGCTCTGTGGGTCCTGTGTACATTTTAGGCAGGGAGGTCTTAGACTCTATTGGGGCTGTAGAGGGAGTGTTCACCCAGACATCAGGTACCAAGGGCTGACCACTGTCTTATTCTGCTCGGGCTGCCATAACAAAAAGCCATAGCCTGGCTGGCTTCAACAACAGACATTTATTTTCTCACAGTTCTGGAGGCTTCAAGTCCAAGATTAGGCTGGCAGCACAATTGGTTCCTGTTGAAGTTTCCGTCTCTGCTCCGCGGTGGCCAGCATTTCTCTGTGTGCCCATGCGAGCTCTTTTTTGTGAGGCATGGGTTGGATGAAGGGTGTTGGTTACTTTCTGGAGTCTTATAAGGACACTAATTCTATCATATCAGGGCCTCACCCTTATGACCGCATTTAATCTTCATTACCTCTTTATAGGCCCCCATCTCTAAATACAGTCACATTGGGGGATGAGGGCTTCAACATAGGAATTTGGGAGAACACAATTCCGTCCATACCCTCCACCAGTGGCAGCTCGAAGGAAACTCCCCAAGGGCATCTTTTCCAACCTGCTGTTGGAGAGACCACCATTAACCAGCACTTAGACCATGGATCTGTGCAGGATTCTGGAAGTATTGGGCCCAGCCATTGAGTGGTGGAGCAGAGGTAGGAAGAAAGCATGCACAGAAAGAAGAGGGTGCATAGTTAGTGCTCTACAACTACTCTGAATGGATGAAGAATAATGACCTCTGACTTCTTTGTGATTCTTAGCTTACGCTGCCACAGACTGGTTATAAGGTCCACAGCACACTGTGGCATGAAAGTATTGATTGAATAGGGATGATCAGAACTTCTACATGAATAATGACTGGAAATAGTCTTCTGCCTGTTCAGCAGTGGAATGGGGAACCAAGGCTTTACTTGGCTACACAATTCTCTTGATGGGGTCAGTTTTTTTTTTAAACCCTGAAGTATATACATTTTACCTCCTGTTTTAACTTTTAAGTCTGATAGGAATTTCTTTAGAGTAACTTAAGAAGGAGAAAGAGAATTAGGGGAGGAAAGATATGATAGATGCTAGGACTATCCTTCAGGTTTAATTTGTGACTTTCTGACAGGCACCTTCGTTAGCCCTCACCTCGAAGAGTAACGCTTCCGTTAAACAAGCCCACACATACGGTTAGCGTTAAGGTACCAACGTCAGTTTCTTCATTTTGACAAATGTAAGATGTTGACAATGAGAGAAACTGGGTGACGGTCATCCTGTGACTCTCTGTGTTACCTTTGCCACATTTCACGTTTCTGTAAATCTAGAATTATTCCCAAATGGAAAGTTTATTTTTAAAACCCAGATATGTGTGTTCTGTAGTAAACATGTTTGAATAAGAAAGCCCTTAGCTCTACATTTTTGGGAGTATGTTCTCAATGTTTCTGCAAGTGAATGCTTATTTAAATGAGATATCTGAGAAGCTGATGGCTAGCCCCACATTTGCGAATATCATCATCACACAGGTTCCTAGAGGATCATACTGAAATGCTCACTCATTTGATATTAAATCAGAAAAAGGTGGATTTAGAATTATTTGGCTTTTTAGACTGGGTACATTTGTGATCATGTAAAAGTATCTACTGGCCCCTTTAAAATTAGAGGCTGTCCAAACAAAACTTAAAACCCTAACCCTTTCTCCCCAAAGTGTGGCAATTCTTGGCTACACCAGTAAACAGTTTGACACGTGTTTAAATACAATTTAATTTTTTAATTCAGATTGTGTTTTCTTAAAGTACATCTCTAATGACGTGTGTGTATAGTAGAGGAGACAGTATTTTGATTTTTAACTTTTATGTTAGTTTCCACTCTGTTCTGTGGCTATTTGAATTTTAAAAAACAAAAAGGTAATAGGAAAGTGCGTGCCTGTATCCCTGTGCTTAGTGCCTTTTACACTTATGGTTTGGTGTCCATCCTTTCCCCAGGAGAGTGCGCTCACTGAGAGCAGGAAATGTGGCCTCAGTATGCAGCCCAAGTCAGTATGTAGTAATGATCCAATAAGTATTTGTTTGAATGAGTAACTGAATGAAGCCACATTCAAATGAATGACGTCCATTTTGAAAGGACCCACATACCTGCCTCTCGATTTGCTGTCTTCATAGCCCTTGTTTTAGGACGGCCTCATCGTTTGGACTGCTTTCCCTCATCGCCGTTGTTCACCTAGGTATACTAACCTTTCAAATCTGTAAAAAGTATTTAAAAGAAAGAGAAATTGTTCCTGTTTCAAAACCTATTGTAATGCATTTTCAAATATGTCATACATATCTTTGTTAAAATTAAACCAGGGATTGGTTTTGAGCGAATAGCCCTATATCCTTACAGATGCTGTGGATGGATGCATCTAAGCTGCTTATTATATTGATGGGTTTTGCTGCTCTGCAGCAAATGAAAACAGGCAGCTGCTTCCTCCATCAAAGCAAGGAACAGCCTGAGTTTTTATTAACTGAGTGTTCATTTCTTCTATTGCCAAAATTCTTACACAAAACAAAAGAGCAGTTTTAGCACATTATTGCTTAACTAGACATGAACAACTGACAGCAAGTGATAAGCCTGTCTGCTTTTCACAACTGGTAATCATTTTTGGAATAGATGTTTTAATATAGTTGAATATAAATTTTGTAATTTACATCTACAATGGTACGTAAATTTATAGATCCAGTTTGTTGCAGAAGAATGGAGGCTATAATCACAAAAGGCTTTTCCCAGTGTTGTTTAATTTTTAATGACTATTTGAAAAACTGGGGCAGGAAAATGAAATCAAATTAATTTCTTTAAAAAAAAAACCCACAAAAAGGTGCTAAAGATAATCATACAAGTTGGTTGGAGCCGTCTGCACATGGCCCCGGCGCAGCCAGACCACTGTGTTTACAGCCAGGACGTGCCTCGCACTGCTTTTGCCCATTAGTTGCAGGCGCCGCCCAAGCCATTGCCGCCGCAGACATTTGTGGAGAGCAGACTGCTGTGTTTCCTTCCTATCAGGGCACGAGGATGAGCAGGGAGAGGGCAAGGACAGAGCCCTCCCTGGTCATTTGGCACAGCTGAGATTCTCAACCAACTCTCATCCTAATTTTTTTAAAGCAATCTGAATATCCAAATATCATCCGTTTGTTTTCAGACAGAATAGCAGAGAGGAGCTTGTTTCAAGGAAGTTCAGACTGAGCCACAACGACGCGTTGCCTTATTTACCAAGTCAGTTTGCTGAATGGCATTTTCCCCTTTGGAACTTGCTAACAGCAGTCCCCGAGGTAAGAAGGCAGCTCTCCTCCTGCCCTCGCCACGTGGGCCTCAGAAGAGGAGAAACTGGGAATGAAGGCCGTTTTCTAATAATCAGCCTCAAAGACATGGGGCTCTGAGGTTTACAGGTCTGGAGACTGGAAGTCCAAGATCAAGGTGTTGCCAGGTTCGGCTCCTCCTTGGTGTGCAGAAGGCCTTCTCTGTGTGTCCTTGTGTGGCCTTTCCTCTGTGAGTGTATCCCTGGTGTCTCTCCCTCTTCTTCCAACCAAGAGACACAGCAGCGTTAGGTAACAGTGGAATGATAACCCTGACCTCCCCTCCCCTCCAAGTGCCAGCATCTCTTGGAATGAAGGCAATTTTGAAATGCTGGGATGTGCATCTCCCAAACAACACTGATAAATAAGTTCTGTTGTGTAAGAATCCTAATACCCGGGCCATTTAATAAACGTACGGCATCACTTTGGCACACGTAGCCTGTGCCTCCTGAATATGGTTTTCTCTCCTGCGAGGCTTTTCCAAATGTGCAGAGCATGTACTGCTCCGCATGGAACACAAGGCTTTCCATTTGTTTTGAATTCAGTCACAGTGTTCACCTGGAAATGAGATAAAGCTGGACTCCAAGGCAGGGAACTGCTTTAGAAATCAGATTCTTGAATCGTAGGGAGCTCAGGATGTGGGGGCCACACTCTCCTCTTTGGTGTGCCATGGACCAAGAGTGTGTCATCTTGGCCAAGTGGCTCACTAGCTAGAATAAGGAACAGTCACAATTACTTATAATACTTTCTTCTTTGTTCTGCTCTACGTGACACATTGCTTCTCTTACATGACATTTCAAGACACAGCACAGTCCTATTTTATCTTATTTTACTTCATTTGTAAAGTTCAGCAACTTTCTTTTTAAAATTTTTTTTATCTTTACCCAAGAACATTTTTTTCATTGCTTTTTTTTTTTTTTAAATAAAGAGAGGAAGGGAGAGACAGAAACATTGAAGCAAGAGAGAAACTTGATTGGTTGCCTCCCATATGTTCCCGGACCAGCGATTGAACCCACAACCTGGGTATGTGCCCTGACTGGGAATCAAACCCACAACACTTTGGTGCGTGGGACCATGCTCCAACCAACAGAACCACACTGGCCAGGGCCATAGTTGTGTTTTAAAAGGAAAAACAGTGATATCAAAATGATGGCTGATCGCCCCCCTCCGAGGGAACTGAGCACAGCAAGGTTTCGGGGAGGGTGATACTGGGAGTAAAACTGGCAATGAAGTCTTTTTCCCCCCTGCTCCACCTCCTCCTTCTCCTCTTTATTTTTTAACTGTGGGAAGGCTGTGCCGTTTCTGGGAAAACCCAGATCACGGTTCCTCTTCTGCTCGGAGCTCTGTGGTCTGGTTTTCTGGGTCCACCTTTCCTACTTTCTCCTCCTTTCCTGCTTTCAGGCATCCTCTCTAACCAATGCAAGTGGAGCATTTTCTCACCTGGGCCCAGAGAGCTGGCACTGGGTAGTGTTCTCCCCGTGCTATGAGACCACGGGGAGATGTCTTCGGTGCAAAAGGTAGTTTGTTACCCCGAAGAGGAGAGAATATGTTTGAGAAAAATATACTGCATGTAGCTGAGAAGTGTGCTCAGTATTAGAGAGGGAAAATTGTATTTGAGGAAGTTGCCTGTTATTAATATGCTAGATTAACTAAATAAAAAGCTATCACAACTTGAATATGTAGATGTAGCGCAGCTCTTTTCTGAAGCTGTGAGACTTAATTAACAAAGGCAGTTCTAATTCAATTAAAATAGACATGAAGACTTGCCTTCTCTAAGACTGTTTTGAATACTATCTAAAACATTTCCTGATAGGGATTTAAATTTGAGATTATAGTACAAATAACATTTTCTAACCAATCTGATTTCCTTTAAGATGTCATGGGCTGGCCCTGGCCAAGTGGCTTAGTTGGCTGGAACCTGGTCCCGTGCACCAAAAGTTGTGCGTTTGATCCCCGGTCAGGGCACATACCTAGGTTGCAGGTTCGATCCGCAGTTAGGGTGTGTATAGGAGGCAACCGATTGATGTTTCTCTCTCACATCAACATTTCTCTTCCTCTTTCTCTCTCCCTCTCCCTCTCTCTCTCTCTCTCTCAAATCAATAAACATATCCTCAGGTGAGGGTTTAAAAAAAGCACTTAAAATGTCATGGGCTACAGCCCACTGACAATTGTGTAGCTTTTGTTTGGAAATGCACAAATATAATCATCTATAGTCATTGGATTTAGAGTTGAAAGAGGCCTCAGAAGTCAATTCCACCCTTCCATTTTATTCTCGAAACTGGAATCCCAGACTAGTTATTGACCTAGTCATGAGAACTAGGAACTAGCCGCCAGGACCAGCCACCAGGGTTGGGACAGTAGAGCAGTGATTCAGAAGCTGAGCTCTGAAGGCTGAGTGTGTGGGCTGGCTCAGATCCTGGCTGTGCCATTTAAGCTTTCTATGCTTTTGTGTGCCTTGTGCTTCCCCCTGGCTAGCCGTAGTGACAACATGTACCCTATAGGGTTGTCTTAAGGATTAAATGAGATACTCCACATAAAGTGCATAGCTCAGTGCTTGCCAAGTAGTAAGTGTTGCTAAGAATAACACTAATAACAATAAACCTTAACTTGCTTTAAACTCTCCTCCTTCACTTAATCCTCACATCTACACCTATAGGGTAGATAATATTGTCACTTCCAGCTAAGGAGTTGTTGTAAGGAGAGTTTAAGTGACTTGCTAAGGTCACAAAGCTAATAAACCTCAGAACCATCTCCCAAGTTCATGTCTTCACTGTAGGAGCCGCTGTGGCTGTGGCTGCGGTGTATCCCTTTTCCTCGGTGGTGCTTCAGCATCTTCCTTGTCCTGTCTCCGTTTCCCATCTGTCATTTAGTTGCTTTCCCAGCGTCTGCTCTAAAACTGACCCTCAGGCCGATGGCTGGGCCCCTGGGGACTTGTCTTCCCCTCCCTGCCTCAGCGTCACTCACGGCAGAGCTGGGGCTGCTCTCATCTTTCCCTTACCTCATAATCATCACATCAATAGGTCTCCAAATTAAAATTTAAGTTTGAAATTCTAATGTACTACGATCAAATCACGCCCGTATAAACTAACCCCTTTTGTGATAATAGAAGAATTTATTGTTGAAACTCTTGGTTAATTTTTGTGCCCTTTATTTGTGCCCCTTCCATGTGCTCACTCTCTGTTCTGTGAGCTCAGTTAGCTTCTCCAGGAGCAGGCGAAGAAGTGAGATTGCAAAATGACTCATGCAGGCCCTTGTTATTGCGATCTAGTGTGCTTTGCGACCTAGGGGTGAAGAATAACTGCTCTCGAGTTGGACGACCTGATTTCACGTTCCAGCTCTGTGACAAAACACCTGCCCCAGGTAGAGGGAGGCTTCCTACCCTCTCAGTGCCTTGATTTCCTCACCTACCTCCCAGCGCCGGCATAGCAGTCAGCATCCGACAAATGTCAGAATGTCACAGGGTCACCTTCCACCTGCTCCCTGTGCGGGGCTGTGTGAACTTTCCCTTTCACCCAGGGGTACCCGCCTTCTCTGTGGTCTGGCCCCACAAACGGACGGAGGCCCACATTTAACAATTGATTGTCCAGAGCAAGCCAGGAATGGGTCTGATTGGGAGGATGAGTCCAGAACAGGTATTGTCCTTATATACGGAATTCCAAGTTCCCATTGCTAGGGCAGATTTTTCCAAGGTTAAGTTTTGGTTTGATTTTGTGGGGATTCTATTGGAAATAATAATCTCCCTGAAAATATCAGAAAAATATAATCGCGATTAATAAAATTTCCTGGATAAAAACATGTCAAAAATAGTAACAATGGCAATAGCAGCAGTGTCAATAGTTAACATTTAAAAAAAAACAACAACTTTATTATTTGCTACGCATTGTTCTAAATGCCCTACAAGCTCATTTGATCATCCTAACAGCACAATGGTTAGGTATCTTTATTGCTTGCACTTAACAGATAAAGGAACTGAGATATACCCAACAATGCTAGCTAAAGTAACACCTCCCCCAGCCCCTAGTTATTCTCTATTTCAGTAGTGTTTTATTTTCTTCACAACATTAATTACTCTCTGAAATTACCTACGTTACTCCTCCCTGTTGCCCCTATTAAAGTTATTTGGGTGAGAGTTATGTTTTATTCACTGTTATGTCCTCAGCTTCTAGAACAGGCTTTGGTACCAATAATTGTATGTTGAACGAATGAACGAGTGAATGAATGAATAAATTAGTAAATGAGGCAGAAGAAGTTTAAGTAGTTTGTCCAAGGTCATGCAACCAGGAGAGCCAATATTCAAGCTGCGCTGTGTGTCTAACTCCAGAGCATGAGATCTGGTTCTCTATTATAGCTTTTTGTACCCTGAAGTCTTCCTAGATATAATCTAATCCAAGCCTACTGTTTTGCAGATGAGGGTACAGAAGCTCAGACAGGCTAAATTACTTCCCAGTATCACCCAGATTGTTAGTGGCAGAGCCAGAATCAGAGCTGAGACCCCCCCCCCCCCCCCGTTAGTGTTTTTTTCACCATGAATTCAGCCTCCCCGGGTCATATAAAACTAAAGAAAAATCCTATATGCTTTTGATGTACATCATCCACCCACTTATTCGTGCCATAAACCTAAGTCATACTTGACACTTCCTTCTCTCTTACCACCCCTTCATCTAATTAACTATTGCGTTTTGTCAGTGTACCTTCTAAATATAGCTCAGATCTTTTCACTTTGCTTCACATCCTGTAACCATCACCTAAGCCACCATCAACACCTCTGTAATTGTAGTAGCCTCCTACCTAATTTCCCCCTGCCTTCTTTTGCCCCTTTTCAATCCATTTACTCTAGAGTAGCCAGGCCTACCTTCTAAAATGTAAATCTGATCATACCACTCTGCTGCTTAAAATGTACCATTTATTTTAAGGTGCAAATTAAAATTCTTAACACGGCCTTTGAGCTTGTGGGATCTGGCCCCTAACCACCTCTCCAGTTGCGTCTTAGACGACTCTCTCCCTTTCTCATTTATTTGACAACTCCACTGACCCTATTTCCATTCCTAGCAATCAGGCTCTTCTCTTCAAAGTTTTAATTCATGAGGCTCCCCCTCTAGGAGCCATTCCCTCCACCCCTGGCCCACTTCTTCTCTTCTACTTGGCTCTTCATCCTCTGCTTACATTCCATTTCTACAGGGATGAATATTCCCTGATGGACTTCTGCCAGCCTCTTCCCTGTCCAGGTCAGGTCAGGTCCCCTATGATGTGTTCTCAGAGGTACCATCCATTTTTCCTCCATAGCATTTATTACAGTTGTCATTAGGCATGTTATTTGTGTAATTACTTATTTAACGTCTCCTTTCCTACGAGGCCAGAGCTCTAGTGACCCTGCTAGTGATCCCCGGGGCCTGGAACATAGTAGGTGCCCAATAAAAATTTATGGAGCATTCTGTAGTCCTCTTAGGGATTTCCATTCTGGGCTGTAATATCAATGACAAAGCAGAAATGTTGAAGAAAGAGGAGGTGGAGTGTAAACACTAAAATCAGTCCGGAAGGTTTGCCTACCCATTCCAGCACAAACAGCTTTGCATTTTAGTAACATCCACCAGTACATTTCTTCTCCCAGAAGAATCCGTGGCTTTGTTGGGGGTGTGTTGGCCTCTCCATATGAAATTAGGTTTGAGAGCGACCTTACCTCTCACAGCTGCAGGATGGGCGTGATCAGTTAGTTTGAGGAGGGTAAAGGAAGAAGCTGTTTTTGGTGGACATTAGCTGATCACAGAAAGTGCGTCCCTCCACTGTGAGAGCGGGTGTGTTGTCGTCGTGGGTCAAGTACAAGGGTTAGACTGACGGGGGAGTCCACAGTGTCACTTGTTAGAGGCAGGCTGTGGGGGTCTCAGGGCCCCTCCGAAATGAAGTGTGGGCAAGCAGAAGGCTGTCAAATGAAAGTGATCTAGAAGGACCCATGTTTAGCTAGAGACACATATCTCCTAATATCTAACTTCATTAGATATGAAGTTACCTGATTATATATAAACAGAGTAAATTCCCTTTCTGTATTCCCAACAGGAGATTTAATAGATATTAAGTTGTCTAATATTAGTTAATTTTAGGATTTGTTCAGACTTTAGGTCAGGTCCATAATGAATGTGTTGTTTGTTTCCAGATTAAACACAGAACTTGGCATTTGAAATCATGCTAAACTATTTCACAAACAACAGAAAAGTGGTCACATACGTGAACTAGATCATATCACCAACTTCCCCCTCATTATTGCTACATAGACAGCTGGTTTTTCATATTTTAGTGTGGGCTGGCTACGGGCTGTCTGAAGACTTACAGATTTGCCAGGCCCGGTTCCGACAGAAGCAGCTGCAGGAAACCAGCCCTTTGTTGGACAGAAAATGGATGGAACCAAATGACCATGGAAACCCAGGCATAATATAATGTTCTACAGAGTTCTTGAGCGAGTCCTTTCGTGGAGGCCCAATGGGTGAAGGAGGCCTTTTCTCCTATGAGTTCAACTAATTCAATTCATATAGAAAGCACTATGAAACGGGAAATTCTGCCTCTGAATGACTTATGTGGAAGTATCCTAATTCATGACATGTGTTTTAGAAAACACCATCTAGAATAAGCCATTGATTAGAATGTTCTGTGATACTTTTGCAGGAATCCATACTTAGCTCCTCTAAATGCTGCTTCGGGCATTCTGCTCCACCTCACTGGGTGACGTCAGGAATATAGCGAAAGGGCCAGTAATTGATTGGTAGGGCCCTACCATATTATTAACGGAGTATGAAAATCCTCAGCCTGAAAACACCTCCCGTTAGTGTCCTGGACTTGTACATCCTCCTAAAAGTTCTTTTTACCACTTTTCCAGTGAGTTTCTCTCTGTTCCATGAAGCTCTGCTAGTCACTGTTCTCCGGAATGTGTGTGAAAATCCCAACACTCAGGGCTTAAAGTACCTCTGCTAAGAGGCACCCTGTGAGAGAGAAGAATATCATTGTGTGCCTGAGACTCAAGAACCATCTCCCAGTTACATGTGAAAGATCATACATTTCTGGATTTCAGGTGAGCTTGGAGACTGAACAATGCACTCAAATGAATTCCTTCCAGAAACCTCACTAAACCATTGTAACGGGATGTTTTTATGACATAAATCTACAAGGATGATAAAGTGAGGAAACATACAACAGCATAATTTGGCAGCCGAGAAGCAAATGGATGAGAAGTTATTGACTTGGCAGATATGAGCGAGCCAGCGGTTGGGAAAGTTGAGAACGCACCCAATTCCTGCTTACGGGACATTGAAAGGCTCGGGAATTGGTGGTACTGGGAAATTCTCAAAGCAAGAGCTGCAGGGGGCTAAAGAAGGAGGATTGGTTAGAAACTGTTTAAAAAGCAGTTACATCCCCATTACCCGTGACTGGATAACTTCCCCTTCTGTACTCCAAACGGAAGAGGAGGGTTAGCCTCTGCAGAGGGTTAAACTCAGTTTTTGGATTGCGGGACACCAGGCGCAGCTGAAATTGGACAGGGCACCCAAAGTGGGGTGGAAGAATGAGGTGGACAGAGGCAGGCCGAATGCCGAGCCTCTCCACCCACACCGCACCCAAACACACTCAGCCCCCTCTCCTCCGACCGGCCTGTCTATCTTCCAACAATTGCATTTAAAGCAAACAAGAAATAATTACCAGATATCTGAGGAAAGCATTTAATGTGACAGGTACCAAAACCAAGAAACAGAGAAAAGCAACATGAAGAAAATAGACTATGTAAAGATATGAAAACTAAAAACAAACTATAATTAATATCTTCAAGTAGTTAAAAGAGATTTCACTCGTAAAACAGGAAGGAAGAAGATGCTCTAAAAGAGAAATATTCAGAGAACAACGCTTAGCAATAAGAGCATAAAGGAAGAGAACAATAAAAGGATTGAAAGGTAAAGTTGAGGAGATTTCCAGGAAAGTAAGAAACAGTGAGATGGAAAGCAGGAGAGAAAAGTTAAGAGGATTGGAGGGTGAGTTCAGGAGACCCAATATCCAAATAATAAGAGGTCCAGAGAAAAGAGACAAAAATGTTGGTAAGCAGATAGTCAAAGGGACTTCCCAAAAAACTGTAAAAATACTGAAGAACATGGAGTTTTCAGATTGAAATTGCCCACTGAATCATGCAAGTTCTCAACCATGTAGCTTCCATTCACTTTTTCTCAAGAAGTAACTAGAGGTCCTGACCGGTGTGGTTCAGTGGGTTGGGTATCATCCAGCAAACCGAAAGGTTGCCCGTTCAATTCTTGGTCAGGGCGCATGCCTGGGTTGTGGGCCAGGTCCCTGGTTGGGGGTGTGCAAGAGGCAGCGGATCAGTGTTTCTCTCCCTCTTCCTCCCTTCCCCTCTCTCTAAAAATAAATGAATAAAATCTTTTAAAAAATAAAGAAGTTACTGCAGGGTGTGTTGCATTAAAATGAAGAAGTAAACCAAGAAAGGAACACCAAGGATAGAGAAAACGAGAGATGCAACACAAGAGAAGGGCAAAGGGAAGCCTGAAATGACAGGGGAGATTGATTCCAGGGCGTCAGTTGTGCACCAGGCATAGAGGGTTCCGTCCGGACAAGGCAGGTCAGTTGCACAGGAGGAAGTTCCTCACGGGGTCGATAGAATACCCAGTGTGAATGAGAGTGCGTGTCAAGAGGAGAAATTGACAATAGCATTTCGAAGCTGAATAAAAATCTTAGCAAATGAGGGGGGGAAAGACAGTTTTAAAATCCAGTGGAAAAAATATAACAGATGAGAGAAGAAGTGATCATAGTTTACTAAATGACTGTTTTATTTCATGATCTTCATGACACTGACAATGAGTAGAGATCTTACCAAAATTATAGTATGTCTATCTGTACCAGGAAGATGGTGGTGGGCGGGTGGATAAAGAGCATGGTGTGTGTGGTGTGGGGAGAGGAATCGAGATCAAAGCAAAAAGCAAAATGCTTCTCTGCCATAGAGTTTACCTAAAACTGAAAAATCAAAAAGTAAAAATACAAAGATATTACGTAGAAATCTGGAAGTAATCACCTGAAGAATCAGCTAAAATAATTGCCAGCAGTAGTTTCTGAGGACGGAGGAACATTGGGGAGAGGAGCTGGGTACTGTTTGTCTGAACCATTCTCATAGAAATCAATGGCTCTTTAAACTATGTCTATGTATAACTTTTTTGAAAAATAAAATCTTTTTCAAGAAACCACTGTATTTCCACAAAGAGGAATAAGAAAACTGTTCAAAGTGACGGCTTCATGGAAATGTAATTCACACGCCACACCATCCACCCAGTCATCTGTAGCACGTTCACAGAGCTGCGCCGCTGTCCCTACAATCAGTTGAGAGCGCGCCGCTGTCCCTACAATCAGTTGAGAGCACGTCATCACCTCTAAAAGAAACCTCGTGCCCTTTAGTGGTCAACCCTTATTCACTCTCAGCCATGGCCGCCCTAGGCAACCACCAGTCTGTGCTCTGTCCCTGTGGATTTACCTGTCCTGGATATGTCATGTAAAGGGAAACATACGACATAGGGTCTTTTGTGCCTGGCCTCTTTCACTTAGCATAGTACTTTCATGTCCCATCTATGTCATAGCATGAGTCAATACTTTATTTCTTTTTATTGCCACACAATACTCCACTCCATGGACATAACATGTTTTGTTTCTCCATTCATTGGTTGATGGGCATTTGGGTTGTGTCCACTTTTTGACTATTGTGAACAATGCTGCTGTGAATATTGGTGTGCAAGTTTTTGTGTGGATGTTTTCTTTTCTCCTGGATGTGAGCCGAGGCATGAAATTGGATGGTAATTCTACACCTAACTTTTTGATGGACTGCTAGACTGTTTCCCTAAGTGGCCGCATCATTTTATATAACTCGACATCCTCACTAATATTTATTTCCTGGCGCGTTTAGTATAGCCACCCAAGAGGGTGTGAAGTGGTGTCTCATTGTAGTTTTGATTTGCACTGAGATAACTTTTAAAATTGAACATGTTAGGAAAAATAAAATAGGTTGTCAAAACCCTATCTTAGCAAGACTTTGAGGAAATAAATGCTCTTATTAGGGGTGCAGTTTGGTAAACATTTTTGAAGGACAGTTTGATATATCAGAATGTGAAATGTATTTAACCTTTGACTAGATTTCCCATTTCTGGGTATTTGAGTGAAGGAGAAAAATCATTTTGGGAGGGGGGTGGATTGTCTTCATTGTATGACTATTCATAATCTTATAATACTAAAAAACTTAGAAACTAACTTAAATGTCTGTCAAGAGGAAACTGGTTAAAGAAATTATGATGGAGACATAAAATATCTGGGCAGTCATTAGAAATAACAATGGAGGCATAGTATAGTTTTATTGCCATGGAGATTTATCCATCACGGATTGATTGGGGCAAAACCCAATTATTGAATACCTGTCTGGTAAAATGCCATTTGTGTATAGTATCTTTATGCTTACAGGGATTTTTTGGAAATGGTGTCCAAAATGTTAACAGTGATTATATACTAGGGGTGGAATTTTAGGTCGTTTTTTAACTTTGTGCTTTTGTATTTAACTTAATTAAAACCAATTTCTGTGATTTTTTGAGAAAATTATAAAACTATTTTAAAAGACTGTGTGTTTGAGAAGTCACATTTTGTGCTTAACCAAGGCTTGGATTTTAGTTAAATACCCTTCCCCTATCACTATTTTTTAAACCTCAAAACCATCTACTAAAGGTACAGAGAAATTCATTGTCCTGGTGATTATATCCACTTGGTGCGGAGCACTGTCCTGGGCTCTTCCTTCAGAGAATTCTGTGAACTTTAGCCTTTATAGAGTTATTTTTATGTGGAGGTATGCCAGGTGTTGGAACTTGGGGACGTGCCAAAGCTCATGGGTGGGTCAAAGTTTCTCTATGTTCTAGCTGTCGGGTTCACATGTTCTCTCTTCCACCCCTCTATCCGCCTTTGCAGGAGAGTAACATTAAAAACAACGATAAACTTTCTTTGAGTTTGTTGTGAGTTAGGAACTGTTCTAAATACATTTCATGTATATTACTCATTTAATCCTCACTAAAAAAGTCCTGGGAAGTGGATACCACAATTATGTTACTTTGTAGATGAGGAGCCTGAAGAAGCACCAGAGGTTAAGTGACCTACCCAAAGTCACTGAGCCCTAAAATGCAGAGCTGGGACAAGCCCAGGGAGTCTGCTTCCAAAGTGCCTGTGACCTTAGCTGCTTCACGCCGTGCCTCTCTGACTGGGTCCCTAAGTGCGACTCCCACCACTTTTTGCTTGTTTACTCCGTTTCTCCCCCACACCGTCGTTTCTCCCCCACACTGTCGTTTCTGCCAGAAATGTCGTGGCTGCTGAGCTAGTGAGAAAGCCTGGCCAGGCTTCCTACAGCAAGTGCTCTGTGGAGTCATGTCTTTGCTGTTCAGATATTTACCCCTTGATTCTTTTAAGATTTTACCATTTTTTTTACATCCTTTTTCCTGAGATGTTTGGATTTCTTACTCCTCAAAGGTAGAGATGCATCTGGGATTTTTTTTTTAAATGTCTTTTTTGCATCAAGGCCTGTCAGAAGCGAACCTTCACTGCGCTTGCTCCGGACTGGCCGGCTCCGCAGCCTCTTGCCGTGCGGGGTGTCTGCTGCCCAGCCTGAGCTTGGAGTCTGACCACTGGGGAAAGCCTAGTTTTTATAAGGCTGTCCGTTACTCTGATTATAAGAGTGATACATATTTATTATAAAAATTTAGGGAAATACAAAGAGGATAAAGAAAAATTAAAAGCACTCATAACCTCACGCATCATGTGATAACCAACAGGAACTATAATTTCCTAACGTGTTTGTCTCCTCGTTAAGCAATTCATGTTCATTCAGGAAGACTATTTCAGTCTCCTAAATAAATGATTCTCAGATGATGATTTGAGAAAGTGCCCATCCATGGAATTTAGTGGGTAGGGTTATTGTTAAGTTTAAAGATATACCAGAGGTGGTGAAATTTAAATTTCTTAATTCTACCTTCTAGCTTGATTTTTATTAACTAAAGAAAGGAAAAAAACTGTGCCTATTAAAAATATTCGTATGGAATCAGACATAAAGGTACAATGTCCTCAGTGGTTTGATTTGCTCCTGTCGGTGACTCTGCCATTTATTTTTGCCTAAGATGGGCTGCGTGCGCCGCAGGTTTCAGCCGGTGCTGATGAACTGCCTGCAGGGAAGGGTCCTGTGTGCACCACGAAGATCTACCTGAAATACCATTAAAATGTAACTTTTGATATTGGTAACTTGGCTGTTATTGTATTTGCTGTTTTGTTGTGGCTGAGATTTAGTAAAATTTATTTAGAATATTGTACTATTTTCCTGGGTTATACCTCTCAGCATTAAAAAATCAACAACAAAAGAAACTCACATGACACATTACTAGTAATAATTACGTTAAGTTTGATTCAAGTTGAAATGGCTTATACTGAACATTATGTCTAAAAGCCATTTCTTAAAAGAGTGACTGCAGAGATTGAGTACAGAAGAGACTTCTAAAACAATAACAACAAAAAAAAATCTATCCCCTCGTGTTTTCCAGGCATCTGGCCGGCGGAAGAGGTTTTGGCTTACTACTGCCTCGGGCACAGCGACGTGTTCAGGTACAAAGCTGCTCTAACCGATGCCGTGTTTAGCCCATCCTGGGTATTGTATCTGCATATTAAAGATTGTTATAATTACATTGTTCAAATTACATTGTTTAAAATATAGGAAAGAAGGAGAGGAAGGAAGGAAGAGGGAGGGAGGGAGAAAAGAAAACAGAAAGCCAGGAAAAAAGTTCGGAGCGAAAACATGTTGCTTCTGGAAAAATCCAAATTGCCTTTGGGTGCTGATACTGCACAGCAAGGCTGTCGCTTTATGTCAAAGACTTTTGATTTCCACTCACAGCTTTTCATTTCCCTTTGATTTGGGGGAAACAAAAGTGAAGCTCCAATCAATCCTTACTGATTGCAAAGGTCAGAAAACAAAAGCAATAAAGATATTCTTTCAACTTCTGCTAGGGAAGTGACTACAGAATTTTTGATAAAGAAATACCCCACAGCTGTTATTTAAAGATGCCATCCCACACCCCTGGTTTTAAAGGTGTTTTAGACTTAACAACATGTATTTACAAAATATAGCAATAAATAGTAATTACAGAGTCGTGCTACGGAAATAAATGTTTTCAACTGTCAGTGTGCATTATAGATCAAACCCATGGATGAGATTTAGGAAAAAGGAAAAAGAAGGCACCTTGTATTTAAAAATTCTAAAGCTGTTTGGTAGACCCAGAAAATATAGGTTGTTCATTTTAAACCTCATTTTATAAAAGTCGTCCAGTACAGACTCCCTGAATAGCACGTTATGATTCCAGAGAAGCCGTTAGGGATCATGGTGAGTGTGTCTTAACAGTATGTACTTGCAGGACTGGGTCAGTAATATACTTTTTGGGAGCTCTGTGGGTCCGTATTTACCAGCCAGTCTATAATTGCTTGAACAGCTAAATACTCATTGAGTGTATTTCGGACTGTGAATGCTCTTGTTTGCCTTCTCCTCCCCTTCCCTCTCTTTCCTTCTCTCCCTCCCTTTTAGTGCTGCTTTTTTTTTTCCCCACCCTTCTGGTGAGGTAATAAACTTCCCAAACTGGGAAGAAGAAACAATCTTAAGAGTCTAAGCATATAAAATAAGACCAGGGCTGAACTGAATTTGGGCTGCAGAGCTGCCCTGGAAGTCTGGCATTTGCTCATCTCGCTGTGCTTAAGCTTGACTGTGGCTCCAATCAGCGAGCAGCGGGCCAGGGCGAGAATGTCACACGTTGAGGACTGAGATTTAGGCACAAAGAGGAAGGTAAGTGCAGAGTGCCACGGCAGACTGTCAGCGTTAACTCTGAGGTGCTTTCCTTTGGAACTGTGGGGTCAGAGCCCAGTCATTACTTCAGCCTGGGTTCGCCGGCTTTAACCACATTCTGTCCCCACGTTGTTTGTTCACTGTGTCGGGTTGGGGTCAATTGTGATTTAAGTGTTCATTGCTAAATGCTCTTTGTGTGATTGTTCTTTAGGGGGGGGCCAATCAGCTTTCCCCAATGTTTCGGTTTGTTTTAGATTTTTTTTTTTTAAATTCAAGATTGCATTTATTTGTGTATGTGGCGTGTGTATGTGACTATAATATAGGTATATACACACTCACATATATTCGTCAGTTAGTTGTCTAACTGTTTTTGAAGCGATGAATGTGGATTAACAGTGTTATCCTTTCCTAACAATTATCTTTCGCTACTCTAGCTAGTTTAGTTCTAAAAGACAGCACCATTGACAGGGGGAAAAAAGGGAACCTTCTCAGATTTTTTCAGCTCAGCGGTGGTAATGTTGCAGTGAACACTAATGAGGGAACCCCCACTGATTTGCCTGCTTTGTGACTTTTCTATTTCATAATTATTTTTAAAACGCAAAACGACATGAGGTAGCCCAGTCTCGTCTCTACAACTTCCTGGTAGCGCCGTTCTTACTGCAGATGGCAATTTGTTCTTGTAACATATATATCTCTCTGCCCATTTTCATCTAATTTGTATGGGTTCTACCGTTTCTTTTCTCTCTTTCAGGGACCTTGCTGTGTGTGAGCTAGGGGGTGGCATGACATGCTTGGCTGGGCTCATGGTAGGTCTTTTCTCAATTCCAATCCCATTCAGAGGGAGGAACAAAAGGGAAAATGTTCCAGGGCCTCCAACTGCTGGGTCAGAGAACCGTCAACAGCATCAGCTGTGGCCAAGCTGCCAGGTCTTGAGAGACCTTCTAGATTGACTTGCTTTCGGATCATATTGATTTTATGGTTGCCTCGATGAGCGGAAACATTTTACCTCAGTGTAGTCAATATCGCTTGTCGTGACATTCCAGGCCTCGGACGGTCTTTCTTTGCCATAGTGAAAGCATTTTTTTTTTTTTTTTAGATTATAGTCCTATTTGCTAAGATACAGGAATAGCCCGGCGAATCACAGTTGGAGCACCATGATATAGCTGCTAATGTTTTGCCTGCATTATTACACCAACAAACATGATCCAGAGCGCTCAGTAATTAGATTCTTTTGAATTAGATTGGCCATTCAGGAACGTTGTTCCCCATTCTCTGGGTTCTGAGTCATGTATTCAGGAGATACTATGTAGCAGCACAGTGCATTAGACAAGTTTTTATGTCTCTACAAATAAAAGCATATTGTTACACTGATTGGCATTTGACAAACCTGTCGCTCTTACACAATGTGTCGAGGTTACAGCCCAATGTGCGAGCATGTCAAAGCTCACAAAAAAATTACCCTCACAAAGCCATCTGCCTGCAATGCAAAGTTATATGAAGGGCATCAGGCAGTCAGACAGAAGCAAGCTGAAAGGCAGAGTGACAGCCTTGTATGATGGCTCTACTAGATAAACAGAAGCCCACAAATGAAAGCCTCTCAGAATACCATCATCCGCTGTCACAATGCAATTACCGAACAGAATGATAGCAAGATAGAGGCTCCCGCAAATGGAATGATAAAAGTATTGACTGATTTGATTGAATGATTAAAATAATGCAGACATAAAATGAAAAAAGATTGAAGATTGTTACAGAGAAATAGGTGAGGAAGCATGATACCGAAGGCTTGTCACTCCTGTCTTCACTTCCACACAGACAAGCAGATTTGCTCATTGTTTGCTGTGCTCCTTTTTTTTTTTTTTTCCAGGTTGCTATTTCTGCCGATGTCAAAGAAGTTCTGTTAACTGATGGGAATGAAAAGGCCATCAAAAGTATCCTTATTCAGATAGAAAACAGGTTTGTTGTGCTCATTCCTTTTTCCCCTGCTGAGTAACAATTGATATAAAGAAAGGCAGCAGTGGGTATGAAAAAGAGTTCCTCCGTACACATGATCAGTAATTAAGAAAAAGTAAAAATATATGGAACTCATTGGGTGAGACAAAGTGTGTGTGTGTGTGTTTTTAAATTTTGGTAGACTTTTATTGTCACTTCTCATGAAAGGAGCCTGTGATTTGGGGACCACTCAAGGCAATACGAACATTTGTTTCATAATAATTTTCCGGCATTCTTATTCTTTTCTTTCCGTTGACATTCGCCAGCATAAAATAAATTATTTAATATTTTTTATATTGAATACTGCCTACAAAAATTAACTTCCTCTTCATTATTACGTTTCTTGCATTTAATATTGTACATACGTGCCACGTAATATTATACCTACTCTAATTGCTCAGTAGTTACTTCTATCTCCCTGCTGGAAAAAGCTATCAGGTTTTCATTATTTCCTTTTATTTAGGATTATAAAAGCTATCTCTTTTTTTTTCCTGCCATGCTATTACAGTTCAAACCCCATTATATTAGATTATGCTTTACTAATATGTACACAGAGTTCATGAAAATTGAACTGTACTTTAAGAAGAAGCAAGCATAATTTGTGGCTACTTTAGCAATCGAGCTGATTTGTTCAGGGGCAGTTAACAGCCATTAGGAATTGAGAGGAAAAGTGGAAGATATATTTGCTTTGGATTTTTTGGTGTGCCTTACATTTACATTATGAAGGAGGTAATCTCCTTATTTGAATTTGAGACTCCTAAAATGTCAAAGCAGGTCTGATGTGTGTGTGTGTGTGTGTGTGTGTGTGTGGCATCTTACATAAAGCCTTTTTTAAAATTTTCTTTTTCTACCTCCGCTGTGTAATTTTTTGAAAATAAAATTCGCAGCAGCTCCCTCAGGCTGCTCAAACAGGAGAAGGAGGCATGAGAAGCACAGCAGCTAACGCCGCTCAGCAGCACTTGGTGTGCCCTACAGAGCCCCACCCAGCTAATTGCCTGGCAGACTTAAAAAAATTCAGGAAGGAGAAACAGCCAATCACAGCCTTGGCCTTTCACACAAGGGAAAGAGATCACAAAAGGTGCTTCCTTTTTTAAAATGCAGGATTTTAATCATGACTGTCGCAGGTTTCTCAAAATATTCCTGAAGATGAGCCGGTGTTGTTCATTCACTCTGCTTTTATCCTGAGTTATTTCGTGCTCTGTATCACTGCACTGGGCTCCTCCTCTGTGTGTCAGGGGGCACAGAGTGCGAGAGGGAGGCAGGTATGCTGGCTCAGCCCCGACGGAGGTGTTCTTTGAGGAGGGGGGGCCCAGATTATTGGACCAGACAAGGTCATTTTAGCCACAGAAACTTTCAAATTGGGCCCAGCAACCTGAGTTGTTTTTTTAAGTCAGCAGGTGTCTTATTTAATAGCCTCAGAAACCAATTAGAACTTTTAACAAACTATGGGAAGCATCCGTAGTCAGTATGTAAATTTAATTGTACTAAAATTATTATTGAGCTAAACTGCAGAGCTTCCAAAGAGGGAAGCAACGCTAATGTCATTAATTAATGCACCTTTGCTTTAAACAGCAAAGATGCCATGCCAGCTCTTGAAATCAGAGAGGAAATCTCAGATTCTGTATTCACTCTGCTGGCCTTTCAAAGAAATGATTGGTACAGCCCCCTCCCAAGAAAATGGATTTTTAACATTTGGTCCTCAGAAGCTCAGCCCTGAGAGTGCTTTATTGTGCTGGATTTTACAATGGGTTTAATATAGCAGGGTGCCAAGGGGCGGGAGGGGAAGAACTTTACAATGTAGATAAAGTAGGTCCTTTCAGGATGCAGACCCAACCTGGCAGTGTTTTATTTCATCTCTTAGGACTTTCCTAGTGGATCATGCAGTTGTTCTATGCTTGTGGGCATTTTTCTGTTGTAACTGGATCTGATTTTTTTAAATTAAGAGAGAAAAACCACGCATAACGCCTTAAAAATTGGCAATGTGTTTTTTCCTGCTCTTAATACTAATGATATTCTTGATTTACTAACAAAGCTGACAACTGGCATTCATCGTAAGCATTTTTAATGAGTGGGGTTAATATGAATGAAGATTTTTTTTCTGTTTGTGGGCCCATTTTCTGTTAGAATAACTAATTCACTGAATCATACTGTTGATGCATATAGATAGAAACAGACTCATTTAAAAATTACTGTTTACAGCTTTCCTTTAAAATTTTAGGAAGCCTAAATTATATAGCAGTTGTAGGATATTATTCAAAAATTACTTTCTAAAAAGTAAAAGTGGATGTCAACAAAAAAAAGGGTGGGGGGAACAT
>VMDR010007519.1:0-40162 GCA_007922815.1 Macrotus californicus | reverse complement strand
TAAAAAAAAAGGGAAAAATTTAAAATGTTTTACAATTATTTAAATAAATAACGTGTAACTTATTGTAAGTAGAGGTAGAAATTAAGACCTTTTTGGAAGAGAGGAAGTTCTCACTCTGATGTAAAATGAAACTGATGCAAACATGTAGTAACAAGTTTAAAAGGTGTGTGACTATTACTGCAGTTACTTACTAGACTCTTACCCCATCCTGCATCCCCCTCTTTTTCCATCATTTTATTGACCCATGGGCAAGACAGGTACCTGATATAGATTCCTACAGAACAACCCAACACACAAACAAAGATTCAAGTCCCTGCAAATACACAAATACTCAACCCCATCAATTCATTCCCATCCCCATCTGCTTTCTAAATAGTCTACAAGTCCCTTTTGGTATTCACTCTTTGTGAATTTGTTTTCAAACTTATACTAGCTTTCAACATTCTCCCTTGAGCGGTGCAGAGAATTCCCACGTTTTTGTACATTTTCGGCTTTGCGCCCCAGGGAAAGGAGAGTCTCACCTTACAGAAGAGCCAAAGTCACGTGACTTTCCCAAGCCAGCTGCCCCTTTGGAATTCCTGACAGAGCCACATGTTCCCTCCTCTTGGGTTACCTGGTTCAGCACGGAGGTGAAAGCTCTCCAGAACTTCAGAAACAGGGTTTGAAGAGAATGACTCTGTTTCTTGGACCCTTAGTATGTCAAGTCCTTTCTTCTCTCTGTAGATTTCCCCCTTCATGGCATTAAACTCTCTTGAAAAAAAATATGTATCCAACTTGACACAGTTTCCAGGCAAGAATGGAGTAGGGTGTGGAAGAGGAATATTAAAAGGCCTAAACCCTCTCCTGATGTTCAAAGAAGTGGAAACCCAGATTCTTAGCAGGGTCACAGATTGGGCTCATCTGTGTTCCAAGCAGCTCAGTTACCCAGGGCTGCCACGGGCTCCCCGTAGTTCTGGGAGTGGCTCTGAGGGGCAGAAACATTGCAGGAGCTTCTAACAGTGGCTGAGTTTGAAAGCCTTTGTGATCCTGGGGATGTATCCGGACTGACTTGGGTTGCCAGTAAGGATGTCATTTTTTTTCCGGGACAGGGTTCTCCTTGTTGACTCATTGGCACCACAATATGGTCTCTACACAGACTCCAGGTTGGGGTTCTAATGTTAGAAATTGATGCAGCTCTCGTGGAAAAAGCACCTTTAGTGCATCTGAGCCAATTCTAGATGAATTTGTAAATTCTGTCCCAGTGATACATGGCCACAACTACCCAACCCCAGTGGTCTTATTTGCTTTAATCTATTCTAGAATTACCCAATGTGACCCAAATATTGTTTCTATGCACAGGAGAATCCAAGGTATTGGAAACCTGGCAAGCTTGTAACTTGCTGACAGTCCCACATAGCCAGGGCTTAAAGCACCAAAAATACAGGGAAACACAAGAGAGAAAGTTCCCTGTTGAAAAATCTGATGGGAGGGGGAAGAGTGTGTGGGCAAACACATTGCCATCCAAAAGCGAAGGCAGCACAAAGTCAAGCATGTCTAGACCTGGATTTGAGCCAATCCAACATAAGGAAATTTTTTTTAAGTAGCATTGCTTTTAGAATCTGTGAATTTTGCTCTTGCATGAAGATGAGTGCAGTACTGTCTTCAAAATGATTGTAGAACTTGTTGGTAGCTTTACACCGAAAAAATGTGTGTACCTAAATACCAGACATCCTTGACCATTCAGCTAGAACCTTGGCAGCAACAGATCTATTTAATTGTACAAATGTGTGTAAGGATTATTTTTAGTGTACTAATAAATTTAAAACAAAGCTACTCTGTCCTGTTTAGTCATTGCTGTTGAATCATTCTGGTCCCAGGTTATTTTTGTGTCACTTGGAAGACAAGTATTTCCATAGGTAACTACAAATTCTATCCTATCTTTGTAAGAGGAACTGTGTAAGATTTTTCATTTAAAGGGACAATTTACTTCATTATTTATCTCATTTTTTTTTGTTATAGCATCGTATTTTTTTCCCAGTTTTTCTTTGCACATTTCAATATGCATGGTTTAAAAACCATTAACTTCTCTACCTTTTGTACAGTAAGATCTCATTTTCAAATTGTATAATTTCATTTTTCTTGTTTGCTTTGTCAGTTATATACAGTATAAAGTTGCTATGCACAGAGCTTTTTGTAAAGACAGCTTTTTTGTTTACTGTTTTTAATGGTCTTACTTATGAAAGAATATCTTGTTTGTAAAATGAATATGCCTACTTCAGTTTTAAACTTTAAATTATCCTAACAAAAAATAAAATTTTTGTACTGTAAAAATGTTTGGATGTTTGCCTTCTTTTTTTTTTTTTTGAAGTGGGAAAAACTTACTTTGGGATTAGTTTTCTTAAGTTTGGAGATTTTCTCATAACTGCTAGCCCCTGAGCTCTGGCTGAGGAAATCTTGCTACAGCTGTTGCTTACATGACAGATGTTCTGAGGTGCTCACATAGAGGAGAGAATATGTATGCCTTTAGGTCATTTTCCTTATGTATTTATCTATATATCCATCAGTCAAATTCCTTCATAAAAACTAAAACAATCCCACTTTCTATGTTGGGCTTCCGTTGTATGGAATTATTAAGGTAGGTGTGTGGTCTACTTACAATTGAAAGGGTTTGTGGAACAAATGTTATAACTGATCCATCAGACACTGGGTGAAGAATTGGAAGCCGGCCACAAAGACTTGATGCCTATTCTTAAATCACAGGAAGAGAGGAAGACACATGCTCCTGAAAGGAAATAATCCATAGAAAATAACTTGCACAAAAATAGAAGGGCTGCCCTGGCTAGTGAGGCTCAGCTGGTTGGAATGTTGCCCGAAACCAAAAAGTTAAGGGTTTGATTCCCAGTCAGGGCACATACCTGGGTTGCAGGTTCGATACCTGGCTGGGGCATGTAGGATCCCCAGTCCGGGTGCATACACGAAGCAACCAATTGATGCTTCTCTTTTGCATTCATGTTTCTTTCTCTCCTCTAAAAACAATGAAAAAAATATCCTTGGGTAAGGATAAAAAAAAGATAGAAGGGCTGTAGGAGCTCAGAGATGACCATGATCTCAGAGGTTTGGAGGGGTCAGAGAAGTTTCCATGGGGAAGACAGGGCTGGGCCAGACCTTCAAAGAATAGTAGGAATTTCGCAGTCGATGTTGGTAGTGTGCACTGAAGTGGGAAGACCGTCATGAACAAAGACATGCAAAGCACATTTAAGAGAATGTGACCCTAAACATGACTTTCAACCAGACTATTCACAAGCATACTTACAATTAGATTATCTTATTTCTCTCTACAAATATACAGGTATCTTCAAGCCACATAGATTGTGTTCCTTGCATAAGTGGGTGAGAAGCTGTTCCTAGGCACTCATGTGAGAACGCCACTGTGGCTTTGCCTCTATGAAGACGGCTGTCTACCTAGATGCACTTCCCCTGGGTCTTTGCATGGCTGGTGCCTCCGCACTCTTCAGGCCTCAGCTGAAGTATCATCTGCTCAGGGAGGCCTTTGCTGACCACCGACTATGCAGGTTTCCCACTTACTCTCTTTAACCAAGCTCTTTTTGTGTTGTTGTCATAATTTGTATTTTTTTGTTGTCCCCTTTAGACTGACATCTCATAAGGACAGGGACCCTTTCAGTCTCAGTACTGTATGTGGAGCACTGAGGTGCCCAACAAAGACTTGTTGAATGAGTGACTGAGCCGACTAAATTCTGACACCTAAGGGCAGGTCAGCCTTGTCACGTGGGAAGAAGGGTAGCTGATCTGTCAGAAACGATAGGAAATGGCATCCCTTTGAGAATTTACTCCTTAGGGACTACATTGTTAGTCAACTAGTCAAAAAAATGTTGATATGTGTCTATAGTGTTAAGTGGTTCGTTGTTTAATAAACCAAAAACTCAAAATAGGAAGGAAGTGAGGAAGAAGAGACCTCAGGCTGGTTGCTTTGCTTTTTGGCCTTGGAATTTATCTCATGTCAATTTTCATGATGCTCAGATGTAACTCCAGAACCAGAATGGGGGCCTTTTAGGAGAATGCCCATTCCATTCCTATTCCAGGGATGACACTTGACTTGTTGGCCACACACTTAAATCTCAAAATGTTTATGGTGCATTTACCAAAGTGGAAGAAGTTCAGAGTGACTGTAGGGCACCGAATGCAAAGGAGTGATGAGATGTGGAACTAAGAATTAGGTGAGGACTGGATGCTCAAGGGCCTTGTTCACCATGCCAGAGAGTTGCTTTCCTCTACGGGACTATGCTGTAGGTAATGGGAAACTATTAAAGGAACTTAAAGTCAGCTTTATGCTGTACAAAAATCACAGTAGCTACAGTGTGGTTTATGGAATGAAGCAAGTAGATGTTGGAGGCAAGGAGACCAGTTAGGCAAGGGACAAAAGACAGAGGATAAGCACCAGTATGCTGTGTCTATGCCTGGAACCTTTTCTCATTGGCCAGTGCTTGTGCCATGCCAGTTAATAAACATTTTAAAATTACTCTTGCTATTAGAAGGAGACCATTGCAATTCCCCAGACAAGAATGAGTCGTACCTGAAATAGGGATTGGCAATAGAACCCTGGCCAATGTGGCTCAGCTGGTTGGAGCATTGTTCCATTGACTGATATGTTGCAGGTTCAGTTCCTGGTCAGGGCACATAGTCAGGTTGAGGATTCCATCCCTGAATAGGGCACATACAAGAAGACAATGGATTGATCTGTCTCACAGTGATGTTTCTCTTGCTCTGTCCCTTCCTCTTCCTCTATAAAGCAATGAAAAAATGTCCTTGGGTGAGGTTAAAAAAATTTTTTTTAAAGGATTGGCAATAGAGATGAAAAGTAGAAGAGAGATTTGAGAAAAAGCTTTGAAGTTTGACAAGACCTATTGACTGATAAGATGAGGAATGAGGGAGGGAGATGACTAAGGTAACTCCTGATTTGCAAGTTGGACAATTGTATTTTGTGATAACTTTAAAGTAGGGAATAAAGAAAGGACCATATTGCAGCAAATGGAAGGATATAATGATTTTAAACGGAGGCACAAATGCTGCTCTTCTTCCTCTGGTTTTCTTGGTTAGCTGAAGATTGTTTCCAGCAGTTTATTCAAGAAGGACTCAGAAAATTATACTCTTTGGTCCATGTGTATCAAAAAAGATTGCTCTATTTTTATTTGAATGGCTGTTTGGTTGGGTATAAAATTTCTGGGGTTACACTTTCTTTCTTTGAGGACTTCATGGAAACATTTAGGGTTTTTGTCTTTTAGCTAGTTTCTACTGCTGCAGTTTGTGGTGGTGGTGTCTGAAGTCATGTCTCTCTCCTTCCCCTGTTATTCCTCATATATAAACAAGGAATTCTTATAATTTGTTGTTTAAATCATCCCACTTTTGAGAATAAAAAGGGGCACAACAAATAATTATTTCTGGAAAACAGATGTAAACTGGCAGTTGGTCACCCTTGATACTTCTGTCTGTCTGCTTAAGAGTCTTTCTCTGTATGTGAAGGCCAGGCATTTGTCTTCATGTGGATGGTTCTCTCTGTAATTTTTCCCCTGGGATGTAGTTCCCTCTCCATGAACACATTCAAGCCTTCTTTTATTTCTGGAGCTTTCCTTTAATTACAACATTAAAATACATTCTCTATTTCTTCATCTTGGTTCTATTTGCCAGGGACTCCCATTAATCATATGCTGGATCTCTAGTGTCCATCATTCATGTCTGTCACATCTTCTCCAGCCGCTCTTGATGCTTAGTGCACTTGCATGCTTGCTTTCTCATTCTTGTCCTCCCTCTACATTCTCTCTAACGTGACCTCCATTTCATAGATGGTTTTATTTTTTTCTTTTAAATTTTTTATCCTCACTCGAAGGCACTTTTTTTCATTGCTTTTAGAGAGAGTGAGGGGAGAGAGGAGAAATATTGACGTAAGAGAGAAATATCAGTTGGTTCCCTTTTCCTACACACCTGACCAGGGATTGAACCCACAACTGGGGTATGTGCCCTGACTTAGAATCAAATTCACAACTTTTGGTCCATGGGACAGCACTCCAACCAACTGAGACACACTAGCCAAGGCCTGGATTAATTTTTTCTTTCACTTTTCATAAGCTGTGCTGTTTTATATTTTATTGCTTTCTATTGTGTTGTTTACCTTCATTGAGCTATTTCATTTCTGCTATGAGGTATTGTTTTATAGAGAAATCATTTTATTATATTATTATGATGAGCTTGATCAGAGTTACCATCAGCTCCATGAAAACTTCTTTTCCTAGTGTTCTTCGCCTGTAATTCATTTTGATTTTCTTTTTTTTTCCCTTATGGTACATGGATATAAATTATATTTTTATCACTTTTTGATACTCATCTTTGATTGAAGTGATATTTTCCTATTAGCTAGATGTTTGAGAGGGAAAGTTTAGGACCATGTACCAGGCTAGCAGGAGTGCTTGTTTGGGTCATTCCCTCATCAGTCTTGCCTACTGTGTTTCGTGTCCATGCCAAATGGGGTCCAGAGACATGTCTATAATCAGACTATATGTTTGTTCCAATGGTTTCAACAAGAGACTGTTGGTTTTGACGCTTTGGAGAGTCACATTTTATTGTACCAGCTTTGTGTGATATTAGCAGCAGAAGCATCCTTTCTCGGTCTATACATTACTGCCTGACTTTCCCTGCCATTGCCATCCCTTCCTCATAAACTGTGATTTGGGGTGACCAGTTTTCCTAGTCTCCTCAAAGACGAAATTCATGCTTCTCTTTTTCATTTCCCTATTTTCTTCAGAGTGATTCCAGGTGGAAATTCGTGAAAAAGGTCTTACGATAGCATTTTAACCTGATGTCTTTGTATTCTCTGCTGTGCGCCATGGTGAGTCAAGAAGAGACTGCTGCGTGGTACCACAAACTCCTTCATTCACCACCCATCTGCCTTTGACCAGCAGGTTGCCTTTGATAACTGGCTCTCGGCCCAGCCCAAGGGCTACATCTTTCACTTTCTCCATTGCCTCCTACCAAATACAAACAATCTAAGGTGCAGATAATTCCCAGAACCACTACTAAAAGTGATTGTCCAACTGGGATTTGTTATAATAAATAGTACCCCAAAAGGGACTCATGGCCTGACCCTTGGAAATATGTCATGTTAATTGTCATGCCATCAGTGCTTTTGGTTATTCTCCTAATGCCAATTTCACTTTGAACAGCAAAACTCCGTTTTCCATAATTACACCCAGAGAAAACAACAGTATGATAAGATGGAAATGACTAGGATTCAGATACCTGAATTCAACTCAAGTTCTATTATCTTTAGTTATGTAATGTTGAATAAATCACTGCATTAGGTCTTAATCTTCTTAAAGGCAAAACAAGTTGAACTATACATACATATGTAGGTATATGCACATATACACACGCATATCATATACACATATATACATAAATATAGTTGTTGTCCTTGTTTTGTACTTATTCAAGATTCTATAATTAAGGATGTACTTAGTAATATACACACACTTATGTATATATATCATTGTTATGATTACATGAAAACACATATACATTTTAAGAATGTCAGCTCCGTGAGCATTGAATTTTTGGTTTTAGTCTGTTTACTTCCCTGCTCTATTTTCAGCACCTAGAAGAGTGCTAGGTACAGTGCAAGCACTCAATACAAAACCAGCAATTGGATGAGTATGTCCAGTGCTTATACGTGACAGAAGCTCAGGAAATTCAACTGCAGTAACAGCTCCAGTGTGGGCTTTCGCGTCCTACAGACTCAGGTTTGCCTCCCGGCTCTCCCGCTGGCCAGGACAAGAATAAAATAAGCACTGAGACTCAGAATTCCCTGGCTCATCATCTTTGAAAGAGCAGAACTATAGCATGGGGGCCTGCCTAGTGGTCAGTTCACAGCAGCCTCTCACACGGTCCTGCTGCTTCTCAGACACGTGCTAGGAAGGGAAGCAGTCAGAGCGCAAGGCTCACTCCAGTCTGTTTGAGGATGAAAGAGTGAACAGCGATGGGAATGTTACATGGCCGTGGATACCCTTTGAACCAGCGGTAAAAGTTAGGGGAGAACAGCGGGCCCATGGCCGGGAAACAGCTGTCCAGCACGCGGCGTGCTCGGGAGTGGCATACCCGAGAGAGGCCACAGTCTCTCTCCTTGTAAGGAACAATAAAAAAGGAAAAAGGATGTGTCCAATCACCAGTCTGTGTTGTCTTCCTTTAAAAGTTAAGAAGAATTTTTTTATCATAGACCAGAACATCTGGTGTGTCATGAATATGACTTTTGAGGACAAAGCAAGCATTGTTTTCAACTCCAGACTTTTGCAAGTCCAGAGTTTGAACCCATGAAAAATGGCTTTTAAGACAGGAATGAGACCAGAATGACTTCCAATATCAAATCCAATGACTGACCATTTCTGAGCAAGAAAAGAATAGTTGCATAGAACTCCGTGTACCTCAAAGATTGTGATTACATAAACATATTATATTATCAAATGCATTATATTACAGCCATTAAATATTAATAACATTATTATTAACAACAATAATGATGATGACTAATACAGTGAAAATACTAAACTTTCATTCTATGCGCAGTGGAGTAGCAGGGAGTGTGAGCACCGGAAGTGAAAAGATCTGAGTTCAAATCCCACCTCCATCCTTTACTGTACCTGTATAACCATCAGAAAATAATCTTTAGGAGCTGCAACCTTCCTCTCTGTAAAAAAAAAAAAAAAAAAAAAAAGTAATAGACCTTTATGCAAAGGTGCTTTTCCTGCCAAGATTGTTGCGAAGTTTAAATATAACATCATGGCTGTAGAAGTGGCAGACCCAGTAAACATTCAGCTCTATACATTTTTGTTTCTTCCTATTTAGCCTTGGAGAAATTAATGTGTTTATCTGGAAAGCCACCCAACTCCTCCCCCGCTGCACTGAAAGGGGGATCATTAATTAGTCCGCGTTTGTGAAACACTTAGAGGATGAAAGTGCTGGGTGTGGAGCAGCAGTATTTACATCACAATACATGAGCTGGCTGCTCCTTCAAGTGGATCTACTTACAATGTCTGGGAGTCTCCCTAGATGTGTTCCAGTCATTCAAAGATCAACGTGGGATTCTGGAAAAGGCAAGTGTCTGCCATGCTGGAGCCCGCTGTGCGCAGCAGGCAGGCATTTCTGGAGATGCTATGTTAATGATAATCCTCGAACAGCCAGGGCCCTGAGAAACCAATGAGGGGAGGGCAAAAGGTGTTTATATTTTTCTACAAGTCACCCTAAGGCCCCTTTGGTGACAATGTTCACCACCAAGAGGCTATCTGACCTATTTTGGTTTCACATGGTCTCTTTGCCCTAGCAGATCTTGGAATCCAGGAACGGGGAAAGGAAATCAATTCCGTGTGGATAAAAGTAGTATTCTTCAAGCTGGGGCTCGTACATCCCTGGGGGAGAAGTGTGCCGCCCTGAGTGAGGAGCTGGGAGGTGCACGTCTCTCCTGTTGATCCCTGATACTTGGTTCTGGTCTGCTTCGGGTCACGTGGACAGAGACTAGACTTCAGGTAGAGAGCACACAGTGGACTATATAGTTGTCGTAGTTCAAAGAAACACCTGAAACTTATGTTATCAGCCAATGTTACCACAATAAATTTAATTAAAATTTTTGAAAACCAAATGAAATAATTGTGATTAATTTTTCATGTTGTTTTAACAACATTAAAAACAGAATTATACTTTTTTAAAAAATTGCACTGTCCCATGTTGTTTCAGCAAAGCTATATCACCTATCACAGTAAATTAATGTTAGTATTCAATTTATTGATTTTGTGATTTTGATTGTTTTTACTTCATGAATCACTTTTATTTAAAACATGCTTATATAAAAACTTAAGAATTCAACCCTACATTTTAGTTCTGTACAACTATAATACAAGTATAATATAAATAATTTAAGAAACTCTGCGGCCTTTTAAAGTTTTTTTTCAAAATACATTACTCAAATTTGGGAAGGATTGGAGTATGGCAATGAGAAAGGGGAGGAAATGGTCTAGTAACCTGCAAATTGGGTCATCACTCCATGGACAGTCACGGCTTGGCTGCACGTTAATTCCTGTGTTCTGTAATTCAGCTTCAATAAAAGAAATCTCCATGTATTATTCCACAATTTCATTTTTGCCTCTGAGTTATGTTCATACCCACAAATTCCAGCCAACAACCTATTGAATAATTGTCCCCACGTGTAACATTTTCTTGGTGATGTTTTCCTTTACTTGGTTCTAGGAAATATAGAAATGTGTTTCTAATTATTAGCAGAACCACCTGGAAACGGCTCTGTATCATCTCAATAATAATATGACTAGTCTAATAGTATACAGTTTGGTAGAACTCACAGCCATCTTTGATGCCATCCAAAAAAAATCAGTCACTAAAATGACCTCACATTGTACAGGCTCAGCTATAACCAAAAATCAGAACCTGTGACTTGGCAAGTATAAATATATCTGTGACTGGGATTTCCTGGAAAATTCAGGCCATGCAGATTTCCATGGCATAAGCCATAGAGAACACCTGCTAAGCAATGCGCTGGTGGCTTCACTTTCTTAGCTTTGAGAAATTAAAGCAACTGGTTCTTGTCTCCACAGTTTTTATGTAGGTGTGGGCTGAGATTCCCAAAATGTATCACTTCCCCGAGTTCACTGAGTGTGCAAGAGGTGAGAACAGAAATCCAAGCAGCTCTTCTGGGACACGAACCCTGGCTTTTCAGGGAGACCAAAAAGAAATCTCTTCCTGTGTAATCAGCATCCCCAAAACTGGCCCTTCCTCAGGTTATTTGGGTCGGCATATCAATGGCAGAGAATATGGTGGGCCCAGAGCCCTCCTCAGGCATCAGGCTGGACTGTTCTTCTGTGTTGAATCATGTTGGCCATAGACCCCAAGTTCGTGAGCCGATGTGAATTTGCATGGCATATAGTTTCCATTCTAGTTACTCCTCTCTTTCCTTCTTAGTTGTTTGACTTTTTTTATTGTTTTGCTTTTGATTTTTTTGTCAAGTAAGAACATCAGAGAGTAGAAGAAGAGATCAAATTAAGAGGAAACAGGGTATGTTTCTAATTTTTTTAAATTGAGGTATAATTGACAGATTACATTTATATTGACAATTACATTAGTTTCAGGTGTATAGTGTAACAATTTTGCTATTTGTTTCGTATGTTGCAAAAATGATCATCACAATAAGGCTGCCTGTGGGCTTTGTGTTTGCCATCTGTGGCCTATTGGCATGGAAGGAACTAAGTATCAGGTGGAAGAAAAGTTCAGGTAAGTACGTATTCTCAGAGGCCTTAGACATAGGTAGGAGATGCCAAGGAGAAATAGGAAGCGACCCCAAGCTTCTGTCCCACAGGACTTATTTAGATGTGGGGAGGTGGGAGGGGGCTGCTGCTCTGTGAGAGCACAGGAGGTATGATTGATGGCAATCCATCCCTGGGCAATGACAACAGAACGTGGCACCTCACCTGACATTCATCAGCGTGGGGAGGGGAAGGAGCCTGCGGCGAGGCAGCAACCAGAGGAAGGGGAAGGAGCAAAGGAGACGCGGAGCCTTGGGCAAAAAGCTCTGGGTTTCTCAAGTAAGCACTGGGCTCCTTCTGCGAGCAGGAGACTGTGTCAGTGACAGAAAGCTGAAGGGGAATAAAGGTGGGAGGGACACTTTCCCCAACATGCTCTAACTTAGTGTTCTGAAGCCAAGAAAACTATTGGGTTGGCCAAAAAGTTTGTTTAGTTTTTTTCGTTTGATGGTTCTGGTAGTGCTTAGTTGTCTTTAACTTCATTTGAAACAATTTTATTAGATAGTATTGTGACAGCTGTCATATCAGCGTGCATTAAAAAAAAAACTCATCAAAATTGGTGAATTTTTGTGTAGGCATTTTAATATTGAAGATGGAAGGAAATATGCAACATTTTCAGCATATTATGCTCTATTATTTCAAGAAAGGTAAAACGCAACTGAAATGCAAAAAATGATTTGTGCCGTGTATGGAGAAGGGGCTGTGACTGATCAAATGTGTCCAAAGGGGTTTGTTGTATTTCTTGGTACTATTGACATTTTGATCAAATGTTTCTTTTCTGTGGGCTGTCTTATGCACTGGAAGATGTTTAGCATCACCACTGGCCTCTACCCACTAGAAGCCAATAGTGGGAGATAGCCAGCACAGTCAAATTATCCAAATTAATAAAGTTATTGGTGAAAATGAAAGATGTCTTTTATTTCATGGAAAAAACACTAAACAGACTTTTGGGCCAACCCAATGCATAAATACACCATGCCCTTCTGCTATGTTCTTTCTCAAGTGTGCGTGGAAATGCCTGTTGGTTCTGACATCCCAGCCAAGCTTCCTGCATTTGGGACGTTCACAAAGTATTGCTTTATCCTGGCAAGGCTCGGGCCTGGGCCTGCAATACTGGATTGGGGGTCTTGGAAGAACATACAGTAGGTGATGTCTAAAGTGGGCAGCTGGGCTGCAACGGAAGGCCTTTGAAGCAGATGTGCTCTTTTCAACTCTCAGTTTGTGTATTGATGGATCGTGTCAGTTCTTGGCCTCTCTGAGACTTCATTCACTGTTCTGCAAAATGGGCCAATTCCTACTTGCTTGTGGGGTCGTGATAAGAACCAAATGGGATGACTGCTGTGAGTGTACCTGGCACAGAGCTGAACTCGTGCTTATCAGCAGAAACCAGTGCTCTCGAACGTGAACCAAGGACGCAGCCATGTTGGACAGCGACTATTTTCAGTTCTAATATATGGATAAGTAATAGGTAACCAGTTGGCCTTATGGAAAAGCCTTGTGAAACTCTAGTAGATTAGAGGATCTGGAGGAATAGACTGGAGATAGTGATGGTCCCTTTCTCCCTGGTAACCCTGGTGGCAAAAAGAGACATGGAGTGACAGATGTGAGGAGGAAAGTGTGTAAGGCCCTGGGATGATGGGACTGTTCTCAGTTGGTTGAGGGATGGTGGCAGGACGTTAGTCAACACATAGACTGAGAGTGTTGAGTTGTACACCACCACGGTCAGTTTTATATTTCCATTGGCTGGGCCAAAGCTCCCATCTGTTTAATTAGATGCTAATCTAGGTGTTGCTATGAAGAAATTTGCCCATGTGGTTAACATCTACAGTCACTGACTTGAAGTAAAAGGAGTTACCTTTGGTAATGGGAGCAGGCTTTATGGATCAGCTGAAGGCCTATGAGCAAAAGTCGAGGTTTCCAGCAAAAGAAATTCCCCCTCAGGACGGTGACATCAACTTCTGCCTGAAGGGCCAACCCGCTGGCCTGCCCTACAACGTTCAGACCTGCCAGTTCCCATCATTTTATGAGCCAATTCCTTCACCAAATCTTTCTTTCTCTTTCTCCACATATTTAAATATAGAGTTCAGTTTCTCTGGAGGATGCTGATGAATTCTACACTTAAAATAAGTGAAGTTATTGTAAGTAAATTATGTCTCAATACATTGATCCTCTTTGAACTACGTACAGTCTGATTTGATTTTTATAAATTTCTAGAAACTGCAAACTAACCTATAGTGACAGAAAGCACCTCAGTTGTTGCCAGAGCCGAGGGGAGGACCACAGAGGCACCTGAGGAAACTCTGGAGGGTGGTGGCCATGTTCACCCGCCTGACTGTGGGGGTGGCCGTGTTCACCGGCCTGACTGTGGCGGTGGTTTCATCGGGTGTTTACACATGTGAAGATTTATCAAAAAATACACTTTACATGTGTTCAGTTTATTGTATGTCAGTTCTACCTTCATAAAATGGTTTACCTAAAAAGACAGAGAGAGAGAGAGACTCAAAATGATAAATCCAAGAGAAAAAATGTCTAAGCTCAGAGTAGCTGGGGCCTATGTTGCCCCTTCATCATGCTCCCCGCCTTGGGGTCTTTAGGCTGCACAAAGAACACAGGTGATGAAAGGAATGGACTCCCACAATCCAGCACCCCGGAAGCACCCACTCGTCTTTTAGTTCAAGGTGCCAGCAAAGGTCAGCCCCTGGACACAGTGAGCCCATCTGTGGCTGGAGATAAAATAGAAAAACTGTAAAAGGTCCATTGGCTGTAATCAGAAAGGATGTTGATAAAGGGTCCTGGTGCCCTTGTTTTTGTCCAAGGGACTCACTCTTAGAGCCTATGTTTGGTCCAAAAGGAGTGGAAAGCAGAGTGTCCATCCCTCACTGTGGCACAAGCACATCTGGTCAGAGGACACAGAGCTTCCAGAATCAACCGTGAGGCCAAACCACAGGGTCAAAGAAACAGAAAGCTGCTTCTCTCACATCAAGAGGAAGAAGCAGCAAGCATTTGCCCTGCAAGTGGGGTGGGCCAAGCTTCCGCTCCAATGGTGCTCTGAGCCAGTACGTGGGCAGTGGCCTGGAAAAGCGCCTGGTGTCCCAGGAGCGACCAGGGAGAGGAAAGGGGAACATTGGAACTCAGGAAAAGAAATCTGGTCAGGATCAGTGCAGATATCCCTCTGTCTGCGCTTGCTAAGCACTTAGGTCGCAAGGCAGTAAACCTTTGTAGGACAACAGCAAAAGCCACCATAACTATTTACAGCCGTTCATTGACTATGAACCTGCTCAACTGTGTGGCTTTGGCCGTTCTTGGCTCCACTTTTCTAGTCCACACAGTGTCTGGAATTTAAAACTACTCAAGCTGTTTTTGTAGATACAACATACCTATTCCAGGCAAGCTTCTGGGGTCTGGAGCCAGCCAACCATGGAGGCTGGGCAAGCTCCCAGGGACAGCCTGGGCCTCAGGGACAGTCCAAGTCACGTGTGCATTCCCCTGTCTGCGAGAGCTGGCTGCTGGAGCAGCACTCCTGGAATTCCAAACCTGGGGACTCCCTGAACTTCCAGTCTGCCTGGGCGTGGTCTCACCTCCAGGCAGACAGGAGGATGGTAGTGTGGGGGGGTGTGTGTGTGTGTGTGTGTGTGTGTGTGTGTGTGTGTGTGTGTTGAAGGCACAGCCTGAAAACAGGAAACCAAGACCCCAGGACAGAGGAGCCACAGAAACAAATGTAGGATACAAATTTTACTGTCAAAAGACTGGAAATGGGATTCACATTTAAGCTACTTTATACATGAGCATTTTAACTGTGGGAAAATGACTTGGTTTTTCTGAGTACATTTTATCATCTGTAAAATGAGCCCATGTAACTAGCTCATGGGATTGTTGAAAGGGTTACACAAGATAATCTGGTCGTATGGGGGAAGGTGCTTTATAAGCTGGGAGGCACAGGTGGTGAGGTGCTCCACGTGGCCTGGAGGGCCTCGTGCTCATGGAAGGGTCAGGTTTGCAGGCACACAGCTCCCAGGTGACCTGTGAGGAGGGAGAGGAGGAGGGAGAGCTGGGCCCCTCAGGCCATGGCCAGGCAGGTCCGGCTCTGTTTGCTTTTGAGACCATGGGCCTGTTTTAGTCATGAAAAGCAACAGGACTCAGATTTTTTTTAATTGTTTGCTTTAAGAAACCAGTACAGGATGCTTTCTATACCTCATCTCTAATACTCCCCCAAGCCTGTAAATGACAGCCGTATCCACATTTTAGAGGTGACTTCACAAGGCTGAGCAAATCAAGGGGCCTGGCCAGCAGCCTCACAGCCAGGCAGCAGCACAGCCAAAATCCACCCCTGCCTCTAATTTCCCTGATTTCCCATTTGAATTTTAAAATAATATAAGCAAGATGTTATATATTTTTGAATTGAAAAATCATTTAAAATAAGATTATTTTTTTCCTGTATGAGATTCAGACTGGGCCTTGGAAACGAAAAAAGAGTTCAGAGAAGTTGGAAGGGTCTGGGGAGGACCTGGCCAAAGTGAACAAAAGCTTGGGAGGGAAACAAGGAAATACTCCCTGACAGGGAAAAATTAAAGAATTTGTTCACTAGATGGTGAGTTCCAATGATGCCAGGAGCTGTGTCTTATAACTCCACTCAGCGGCCTCCACCTCTCCCTCTGAGGTTCCCAGCTGGGAACGTAGTAGTTCTGATTGATCTATTGATCATTTCAGTCCAAAAAAGGAAGCCAGTGGAGTGGGATTCATTGCACCCTCCAAGAACCATGTGAAATAGAGTCAGAGGGGAGTGGTCATGAAAAGAGGGTTTATGCTCCATGATGTCAGAACAAGAAGGAAAGTTCTAGAATGCCCTTGAAAATAATTTTCTGTCTTTTTCCATCTGATATAGGTGTGAAACACTTGAATATACCACCAAGGATGCAAAGCCTCTTTCTCTGCAGACCTAGAAAAGAATGTTCAAGTGCCCAAGCTTTGAAAGGAAAGGTGGCGGGCCTGTGGCCCTGGGGGTGAGCGTTCCATGTAACTCACTGTCCGAAAAGCCAGCGACGCCCCTGACTTTGCCCATAGCAAGAGGCTGATTCCAACATGCTCCACTGGTCAAAACAACCTCTCCACTCATGGAAGTCTGGCCAGCACCCAGAGGATTCCATCGATGTGACTCAGCCACCAGGAAGACCAGGAAGAGATTTTTCAATATCATCTGAGGCTTTGTGGGAGAGTGAATGTCGAGCCCATAATAGATGCTTTCTGATCCTCCTCACACTGCATCTGGCTCTCCTAAGTATTGGTCCTATTACGTTTTTAAAAATAGCTCTGAAGTAATTTGTGTGCTGAACTGGCTACAGGATAAAAAAAACCCACCTGAATAAATTCCACTTGTTCCTATCAGCCAGAGACCCAGAACTACAGCTGCAGTTTCCTCAGAGCTAATTTTCAGCATTAGGGTTCATCAGAACCTAAATTCCGTTCTAATAAACGATGAAACAGCAGCCACTCTTTCAGCCACTTATTTGGGCGACCAGGGAATTGGCAGACGAGTTAAAAATTTCCATCGGTGACAACACACAGCTGTTGAGGTGCAAAGATCTGAGACTCTAATCAGACCAGGTTGTATTAGTAGCACCGTCTCATTATCTCTGCTTGGGGGATAGGGGTCACGGGCCACTGGGGCTATACAGGGTGGCAACAGAAGAGCTAATGGGAAGTTGACACACAAAGATATCAACTTAGAAGAGAGGAAGTGGGTAACCTGTGCCCCCTTCTCACCTTGAAGAAGAAGACGCCGTGGGGCAGCCACTTGACAACACTTCTTGCATGAGGCAGCATCAATAACCAACGTTACTCCATTCCTGCATTTATAGAAAATGATATCCAGGGCCTCCTGTTGGCATACGTTGCTGTGTTCTCCCAGGAACTTTGTATTTTCCCCACGTTCTGAGGAAAGTTGTAATGTCAATGAAGCGAGAAGTGCTCAGAGTGGGAAACTGCTTTGCGTGCCCCACACAGAATAGGCATCTGTAGTTGTAGCTAATCACTCTGCTAAAACAAAAGTGAGCAGGGACCTTCTGAATTTGCTGATTTCCAAAACAAGTGATGGCTATCTTAGAAATAACAAAAGTGACAATGATCCTTGGCCAGATATGGAACAATTAGCAATTTACCAAATGTTTTCACACCCAATATATCCTTAACCTGTCCACACAACTTTATGTGGTAGGGTGCTTATTATTCACCCTTTAAAGATGAGGTGCTTGGGCTCTATAGGATAAACAAATAATACCTCTGTTCTTCCCCAGTGCAGAACATACAGGAGTCAGGCAAGTGAGGAGGAAAATGTTGTTGTTCCTACTGATAAGAGTTACTGGGCATGGAGGCTGAGATGCACATTGGACCCTGCATCCCCCCACCCCAGCACTCACAGCACTCACAGCAAGACCTCAGTCCAGATCCCGCAGCAGCCCATCCAAGGACAAGCTTGAGTCTCCACCACAGATTCACTTGCCAAGCATCCAGGATGAGAGAAGAGAGCACACATCACTCATGCTCACAAACTTTGGACAGGTGAGCTCCCCACAACGCCGACTGGCAGCATCTCCCCAAGGCTGCCACTGTGTGACCAGGCACCTTCCTCCCTTTTGTGAGCATTCGTGGGTGAGGGGCAGGACAGCCAGTAGTGTGACTCATGAATATGTGGAAGAGGAGGGGAGGTGGCTTCTCCCAGGATGTTCCAGCTCTTTTGTTTCCCTAACACATTGCGTTTCACCATCAAGACCACACTCACCCTAGATGTGGCTATTTCTCCTGAGGGAATTTTTTTCTCTCAGCAGTGCTACCCTCACTTTATGAGGACAGTCCCCCCCAAATAGATCCTCAGTTCCCTCTGTTAGGTCTTCTGGGATCACAGGTGGACAGCTTAGAATTTGCCCCCAGAAGACTCTGAATGGATCCAAAGAACACACTAATTTAACTAAGTGCAAACTCACTCCCTACTCTGTTTTCCTCTCCCAAAAACTGTTCAGCCACATTCTCTAATAGAATGCTTTTCAAAGGTTCTGCAATGTGGTTAAATAACAAATAAAGATACTTAATTCTGTAACGCCAGCAACATAGAGGGGACCACATTTGAATATAAACTCCCTCCCATTAAGAAATTCCAAGGGAGATATTGAAGTCCAAACATTAAATAATCCTCTTGGAAGGAACGTCCAAAGACATTTCAGTCCAAAAGAATGAAAGCCCAAAGTTAAATTTCCTTAACTTGTGCAGTTAAGGTCCAAAGACATTAAAGTCAAATTCAAATTTTTAGTTTTCCTGAGACTCTGATATGTGAAGAAATTCAGGTCCAAAATTCCCCTCCCAGTTTCCAGTTCGGTTCTGTCTCCAGCTGCCGGGACTGGGCTGTGTTCCGTGGGAACTGGTGTGGCTCCCTGCGGCCTCTCAGGAGCCCCCGTTGTTGAAGTGCTCAAACAGTTAACAGTGCATGGAAGACTGTCGTCGTATCAGCCCCTACGGCACACAGTGGAGAACTACAGGAAATGTCCAACCACCAGAGAAGTTGTCTGAGCACAAGTGTGTTTTCAGAACACAGTATTCAGGTGGCCAGAGGCCCAGTAATTTTTGGGCAAAGGAGAAAATCTGTGAGTTAAGCCACATTGGGTCATGAAATCTAAAATCTTGGTCAGTGCTTATATATTTAACAAATTCTGAGCCAAGTTGGGGGGAATTCTAGAACGTGTGAACAAGCCATGTGATTCCAACTAGATTTTTAATTCCTCCATGGCTCCCAACCTCAGCTCTAGCCAAGAGCCAGAGCCATGCAAAGACAGATGACATCGGGACATCTGATCTAGCCTTGCTCTACCTGTGCCTGGCACAGACACCGTGGTGCTCTGCAGGTCATGTGCTAACTACAACCATTTCAAGCTGCAAGCACAGTTTTGTTTCTCACTGCCTAGCACACAACAACACCGGGTCATGCCTGGTTAGTTCCAGATGAAGCTGTAGAGACCACACATGAAAGTGGGCTTCCCTAAGCCCCCAGCAGCCTGCTTGTTCAAGTCTGGCAACCAGAGTGTGCTCAAGTCCACATTGATTTAAAACTGTATATTCCAGGCCTACATGGTTCACTTGGTTGGAGCATCATTCCCTAGACCAAAAGGTTGCGGATTAGATTCCTGGTTGGGGCACATATCTAGGTTGTGTATTCAATCCCCGGTCAGGATGTGTACAAGAAGACAACCAAGCCATGTTTCTCTGTCTGTCTCTCTGCCTCTCTCTCTAAAAGCAATAAAAAAATGTTCTTGGGTGACGTTAAAAAATTATTTTCAATTGTATTAAAATAGCCATTTTCCCATGGACAAAGCCACCAGGAGTAGGGTAACCATATTAATTTATTATTTTTGAGAGTTAAAAAGGAAAACATGAATAAATACTATGAAACAAAAAGCAGGAATTGTCCTGGGCAACTTGTGATGCATGGTTACTTGAGCCATGAGCTTCCCCATCTCATTCAAGGCAAAAGCCCTATTTCTCCAGGTAAGCCCCTCCACACGGGCACATGAGGAGCGGGCACAAAGAGCTTCCTCCCCAGTGATTTGCCTGGACTTAACGTGCCTGTAAGTAATGCAACCAGAAATGGACCCAGGTGTCTGGCTGCAAACCCACGGTAGTCCAACACATCCCAGTGACCCAGGCCCCTCCAGTCTGTTCCCCACCTCCCCACAAGTTGCATCTCTGCTACAATGTAAAAGCCTTTCCTCCCCTCACTTGCCTTTTGCTTTGAAAAAATAATGTTTTTGTCTATCACACGAGTAATAAATGTGCACTGTAGAAAATTTGGAAATTTTTGAAAAGCATAAAGAAAAAAATCAATTGTTATTTTGCTGTTGAGGAATAAGCTATGTTATCATTTTCTCCACATTTGCTTTCTGTGTGTGTGTTTGTATGTGTGTGCAGTAACATTTTTGAGCTATTCTCGTTTGTCTTCTCTTCCTTCCCACAACATATCCCTTGTCCTTTTCCCCTACATCAAGCAGATAGAAGCACTGTGCTCGTGGTCTCAGCAGAGAAACGAAACAGGAAAACGCAGAAAATAAGGAGAATTTGGTTCCCCAAAGCCCAGGTTCATCATGATATTATTTTAGTCATCTCTGAGGCAAATTATAATATTTCTCTCCTTTCCAATATTTATACTTCATCTTTCTGCTGATGAACTGTTGAGTAAGAGTTCCAGGAAAATATTAAAAACTGGTGATGATAGCAAGCTCACTTGTCTTGGTGTGACTTTAAATGCCAGCTTTCCCCATTAAATATGATATTGGCCAACTTGACCCAAGTTTTCTTTGTCTGATTAAGCAAGTTTTTTATCCTTTGTTGTTAAGAAATGTTGTTTTTAAAAATTTTATTAAAAATCAAGAATGATATTAAAAATGATCACATGTATTTTGGCATCTAGTGAGATAATCATGTGGCTCCTCCTTTAATTTATAAAGGTGATGAATTATATCAATTGATCTATCATCAAATCACTTTTGCATTTCTGATTTTGTTGTGTTTTTATTTAAATAAGCTGCTGGATTTGATTTGTAGTCAAGTCAAAAGTAAGATTAGTTTATATTTTTCAGTTTCGAACTATCAAGCATGGGTTCTTAAGGGATATGTCGAATCATAAAATAAATAGGAATATTGTCATTATTTCTAGCTTACATAACAGCAGAAGATCATTTTTCTTGAAAAAATTTAGAACTTTCTCATTAAAAAGTTTGGGTGTTGAGCTTTTGTTGGAGATAATTCTCTGACGGCTCTTCCTGGTTTACCAATAATTATTAATTACTTAAGGATTTTTATTTCATCTTGTGTCAGTTTTGCTACTCTATGTTTTTTACATAAATGACCTTTGCATTAAGAACTTCAAATTGACTAGCATAGAATTACAAACAATTCTTACTTTTTTTTATTGTGGCCTAGTTTTTGTTTTGTTAGACTTACTAATTTGGTGCTTGATTACTTTTTTCAAAGAACCAAATTTTGGTTTTATTACTAATTCTTTATTAAAATGTCAAAGTTTACTTTTAATCATTTTTTCTATTTTTTTCTTTTTGGGGGATAATGTGGTGATGTTTCCTTTTTATGTACTTATTATTTATTTTTAATTTTTTTTAGTTCTCACCTGAGGATATATTTACTGATATTAGAGTGAGAGGAAGAGAAAGACAGAGAGAGAGAGAGATCGATTCATTGCCTCCCATAGGTGTCCTGACCGGGGCTCAACCCACGACCTAGGTATGTGCCCCGACTGGAAATTGAACCTGCAACATTTTGGCACTTGGGATGATGTTCCAACCAACTGAGCCGCCTGGCCAGGGATGATTTTTCTTTAAACTTAAGTAAAGTTTATTTACCTTTTTACTTATTGAAAGTGAAATGATTTAATGTTATTTAATTTCTCTCTCAAAACAGACTTGACTCCAACCCACTGGTTTTCAATTGTAGCTTCCTCATCTGTGGAGTCATAATAAGCAGTTTTTGTTTACTGAACCTGCTTCTCCCAGTCTTCTTAGTCGCCTCAGCAAGGCACGGTCAGCTCCCTCTGTGTGAGGATCCTAGGCAATCTTGGTGCAGCTTTGCTGAGATTCATTTGTTCATTTTTCCTTCCAATTCTGTGTTACATCCGGATCCTTTCAAAACATCTTTCTATTTTGTTTAATGTGATTAGTTTTTGTTGCTTAACCATGGAACTGATATAAATTCTTAATTTTGGTTTCACATTTTGACCTAAGTATTTAGTGTGCTTTCTAATTCTACTTCTAATTTCTGAACAATGGGGGATTTTACTTCATAACTTTGTTATTAATTTCTAGTTTTCTGGTATTACTTTAGAATGTTGGGCTGTATAATTTCTGACTTGGAGCATTTTTTGAAAAATTATATTTTATTGATTATGCTATTAGAGTTGTTCCAATTTTTTCCTCTTTGCCCCCCTCCACTTGATACCCCCTTTCTCCTCCAGCAATCCCCCCTTAGTTCATGTCCATGGGTCATGCATATAAGTTCCTTGCTTCTCTATTACATTCCCTTGTTTATTTTGTACCTAATTTGTACTTCTTAATCCCTGCACATTTCCCCCTATTCTCCTCTCCCTTTCCCCTCCCAATTGATAATCCTCCAAATGATCTCCATGTCTATGATTCTGTTCCTGTTCTGCTTGTTTGCTTAGTCTGTTATTTGGATTCAATTATTGATAGTTGTGAATGTATTGCCATTTTGGTGTTCATAATCTTCATCTTTTTCTTATATAATTTCCTTTAGCATTTTATATAATAATGTCTTGGTGATGATGAACTCCCTTTAGCTTTACCTTGTCTGGGAAGCACTGTATCTGCTCTTTGATTCTAAATGATAGCTTTGCTGGATAGAGTAATCTAGGTTGTAGGCCCTTGCTTTTCATCACTCTGAATACTTCTTGCCAATCCCTTCTAGCCTGCAAAGTTTCTTTTGAAAAATCAGCTGGCAGTCTTATGGGAATTCCTTTGTAGGTAACTCTCTGCTTTTCCCTTGCTGTTTTTAAGGTTCTCTCTTTCTCTTTAAACTTTGGCATTTTAATTATGATGTGTCTTGGTTTTTTGATATTTTCTTTGTGGCCCGAGCTACAATCATTAAAAACATAGTTTAGGAGATTGCAAAAGAAAGTTAAGTTTTAGGGTAGAAAGATATTTATTCAACATTATTACATTATAGAAACTTTCCAACCTTATATCTCATTTGCTGACCAACTATATCAAGGTCTGAGAGGATTATGCCCCTCAAATTGTACTTGGTTCCCTTCCAGTGCCACCGTTTTTCACAGCAGAAAAGAGCCTTCTTGTTTTATCAGAACAAATGTATTTAGCCTCGGTTTTGGCTCTGGACTGATGTGCCAGGCTGTTTCTGAATTTCTTGGGACAACTGCTGTGGGTTGTCACTAAGATACAGTGATGAAAGATGCAGTGGCCAGTCCCATTCCTCTTCTTCCCTTCCACTGAAGTCTCACTGGATGCTGGAGGGGCTGTCCCTGTGAGGCCTCAACACTGTGCAGACCACTCTGACCTGCATTACTCACATGTAAAAGGGGAGAATTTGTCATCCTCTCAGTCCTGCCCCTGCCATGCGGGACACCCAAGGAAAAGGGGCACTCTGAGTTCCCAGGGTACTTGCCATTCCACACAAATGACAGTAATAAATATGGAGGTGTGTACCCTTCAAAAAAAAGGGATGCATTTTATCCTCTTACTTGCTTAATCTGTATGCAGAACATATATGGAAAACTGGACTCGATTCAGAGGAAGGAGGAGTGGGAGTCGGTGGAAGAAATATTAATAATTTAAGACATGCAGATGGCACCATGCCACTGGCACAAACAGCAGTGATGTGAAATGACTTCTGATGATAGTGAAGGAGGAGAGTGACAAAGCAGGACTGCATTTGAACATCAGGAGGACAAAAATCATGACGGCAGAAGAAATACACAACTTAACATAGACAATGAAGATATTGAAAGTGTTAAAGATGTGCTTACCTTGTTTCAGTCAATGCAAATGGAGACTGCAGCCAAGAAACCAAGAGTGAGACTTGGAAAGGCAGCGATGGGAGAATTCGGAAAGGTTACCAAGGACAAAGATGTGTCACTAGAGTCCAAGGCTAAGACCATCCACACCCTCTCATTCCTGATTACTGTGCACAGATGTGAAAGTTGGACAGTGAAGAAGGCTGATAGGAAAAAAAAATGATTCATTTGAAACGTGGTGTTGGAGGGGAGTGCTATGGAGACCGTGGGCCACCAGGAAGATGAACCAGTGGGTCCTTGCTGCAAATTAAGCCTGAAACATCACTGGAGGCAACATGACAAAACTGAAGCTGTTCCATGTCAGGCATATCATGAGAAGGCGGATTCTTTGGAAAAGACAGTAATGCTGGGAAAAAGAGAAGGCAGCAGTGAAAGAGGGGGACCAAGTATGAGATGGATGATTTCCTAAAAGAAGCCACGGGCCTGAGTCTGCGGGAGCCAAGCAGGGCTGCTGAGGACAGGACGCTGTGGACGTCACTCATTCACAGGGTCCCCAGGAGTCAGAGCCAACTCAACATCACGTAACACACACACCCTCCCAAAATTAAAACACACGGTGTGACGAAGTTTTGATATTCTGACTTATGCATATATTTTTGAGAAAAGTCTTAAAGATCTTCATAATGAAATGCCACTTGGTTAAGAATTTAACAAATCACTTCAGTTGTGAAAAATAAAATTACATGAAATCTGGGCCATCCTGGAAACCATAGGTGTAGGTGACAGGCTACACAAGAAAGCCCTTTACAGGTTTGCCAATTTGCCACCTAATTTTAATTGAACACTGGGTGACGTTAAAGAGGAAAGCCTTTCCTGTGTAATGGTAATAATAATAACAAGCAATACTTTGGATAGCCGCCCACACATCTCAAGTGCTTTCACATAAATTGTCTCATTTTATCCTATCCATATGTGTAAGAACAGTCACACATACCAACACAGAAATGTCAAGACCGATAAAATTCATAGTCTCTCACACACAACTGGCTGGCCCAGCAGGGCCCCGCTTTTCTCACATGTATGTTCTCAGTAAACAGAGAAAGATGACCCAGGGCTGTGGGGAGGTGAGAGGTCAGGACAGTGCCCCTCACATGGTTGGGGAGCTTCTCCCGTTTCAGGTCACCAGGCTGGTGTCCCAGGAGCCAGCCTCTGCCGCTCTCTCTTTGCTTTACCCAGCCAGCACACCACCAGGTCATGCAGGGGCCTGGGGGTATACCTTGAGGGTTGGAACTGAAGAAGGGGTGAGGCCAGGCTGGATCAGGGAGGGACGCAGAAGTAACCACAGACCAGGCCTCGTGTGAGCCTGTGAGTGCAGGAGCCAGGGGCTGCCAAGAGGAACACTTTTGGCTTCAGATTTGTGAGGCAGAAAGGGGCTACTTTACACAGAAACCAGGCAAGGAATTTGAAGGGTGACGGGAAATGGTTTGGAAGTGAGGTTTGACCAATTTTAGGGAATTGAGGGAATCCCTCAAATGCTCTTTGAGCTGAGTAAGGTGGGATGGGCTGGCACACTTTAAAGCACAGAGCATGGAGGGACACACACAGCACTGTCCAAACATGGCGAGGTGTGCGGGCAGATGGGGCAGTTTTGGTGTCTATTTCCCAGGTTGACAGATGTAAGTGTTATCAGAGCTGGGAGGACCTTAGCCACCTCTTGTCTCTTCTCCACAGCTTCAAATGCCGTGGTTGTCTATGCAATCTAAACTAACGTCTCTAACCAAGACTTCTGAAAGCCAGACCTAGGTAATGACATGTAACATGACCTCTTGAACTCTCCAAGGTGATTCAAACTTAAAATGTCAAAAAGGAATCGTTTCTCCACTCCCACCTATTTCTCCTTTCATTTCTTTTTTAAAAGATTTTATTTATTTATTTTTAGACAGAGGGGAAGGGAGAGAGAAAGAGGAGAGAAACATCAATGTATGGTTGCCTCTCACATGTCCCATACTGGGGACCTGGCCTGTAACCCAGGCACATGCCCTGACTGGGAATATGAACTGGCAACCCTTTGGTTCACAGGCCTCCACTCAATCCACTGAGCCACAGCAGCCAGGGCTAATTTCTCTTTTTAAATCACAGTAATTATAAACTCTAGAAACTAAAAGTCATTCCTGATGCCTTCCTTTCCCTGCCTTCAGAAAACCACTCATCACCAAGCTGTGTCAATTTGATCCCAATACATATCCTGACTGTCTCTTCCTCTCTTCATTTTCTTTGTCAGTCAGTCCCCAAAACAAACTACGGTCATCCCTCCTGGTATCTGCTCCTAGGAAGTCCTGCTTCTGACTTCTTCCTGTCTATCTCCCAGAGAGTGGCTTGAGTGTTTTCTTAAGTGCAAATTGGCTCATATATCTCCCTCTTAGAAACTTCAGTGACTGCACATAAGATACAATCCTTACTGTTGCTTACAAAGCATTGGGAACCGGTTCCTTCCCCACCTCTCCAGCTTCACTGTGTGTCCTGATCTTTCTCGTTCCACAACCTCCAGCTAGATAGGCTTACTTTATGATTCTCAAGCACTACAAGCTTTTTATATCTTAGGGCCTTTGCACACACAGCTTCCTCTGCCTAAAAAATAATTTTCCCCACTCTTCTCTTGGTTAACCCCAATGTACACTTCATTTATCAGCAAAAATGCTGCTTCCATGGAGAGGCCTTTACAATCTAAATCATTCCTTGCATCCATTAAGGTTCTTTGGTGCAAGCACAGAAACCAACTGGTTAATCTGGGAAGAGAGGGAATTAACTGGAACAATGTAAGGTCATGAAGAGATTCAAAGGGAAAGTTGAACAGTAGGCTGCGGAAGGACAGGGGCCAGAAATCCAGAGATCCAAGTGACAAGGACTGATAATTGGCCTAATTGTGGGCTTTCAGAGCAAGGAATCAGATCCTCCCTTTCCTTGTCTTTGTGTTCCTCTAGTTGGAGTTAACTTCCAGGGAGAGAATCTGATTGGTTAGCTCCTATTGTGTGTAACCTAACAGGGATGGGGTCTAACAGAAGGGAAACTTGAATGATAGCGCACAAAACAAAACACAATGGAGTAATTCTCTTATTAAGCAATAAGGGCACTCTTAGCAGAAGAAAAAGGAGCTGGAAGCAAAGAACGATGCTGGAAATAAAACCAATGATTGTTCCCATTGTGTGCTCGATTGCACTGCATACTTTTCCTTCATAGTTCTAGTCGCCATTTGTAATTACGCAGTACAGCACACACTGGGCAAGCTCTCATTTCTTCCTTCTCAGTGAGGAAGGAGCACTGTGACCAGCTTTGGCCAGTGGAATGTAGGAAGAATATGGTATGCCTCTTCCAGCCTCGTTCTATAAAATCTCCCACAAGGTCCTCAACTCTCTTTTCTGTCCACACAGCTGAGAACTAGGAAGTCCAGAATGATGGGACCACACTATGGAAGAGGCTGGACCCTTAAGTCACCACTTGGAAAGAGCTGACCAGGATGTGAGAGAGAAGTATACTTTTATTATATTAAGTCTCTGAGACTTTGGGGGTTGTTTGTTACAGAAGCTAACAAGCCTTACCCTGTAACAGATTTTAGTGTTTCTTGCTTACCATTTGCTCCTCCACAAGATTATAAACTTCACAAAGTCATGGACTAGGTTATTAACTTAGCATTTGACATAGTAATAGTCAATAAATGGATAAATAAATAAATAAACATCTTAAATATTTGTGCAGTTGGTGAATTAATTTTTCTTATCCAACCTTTCTCTATTTTATTTTATTTTTTTGTAAAGAAAGGAAACGAGGCTTAGAGAGGTGAAGAGACTTCACCCACATTATCTCTGCCTACGTAGTGGGCTTACCACTGGGCAGTGGGTTGGTAGGAAAGAAGCCTTTGGCCATTTCTTCAAGTCAGTGTCACAAAAGCACTGGAACTTGCTTCAGCACATCATGGACACATTAGGAATGTGATTGAAATCTAACAGCAGGTTACCTGTGACACTGCAATTGCTTCAGTCATTTCTTTGTCTTTAAAATGCCATATAATTGCTAATGTAATTAGTAATGTATACAGAGGGGGCTTGTGCAATTACTGAGTCCTAAGATCAAGTAATTAATGTTCTGTCAACAAAACAGCAACTGTTTCATTAACAACTGCTTGGATCTGGAAACAAGCATAATCAGATGCAAGCAGATCAACTTAGACATTATCAACTCAGCTGTTTTTTTTTAGTCACTAAAATGTCAACTGCACAGCAGTAAACAGAATGGAACTTTCAGACTATCTTTTTCCAGTTTAAACAAATACATGGTTGGATGGATGGATAAAGGTAGATACATAATAAATAGACAAAACCAAATTACTTGTTTTTTTTTTTGTTTTCAACCTTGACAATAATAAGAGTCTTATGCTTAAATACCACAGAAAACCAAATTCTTCAAGTCAGGAAGGAATATGGCTCTGCCCCCCTGTTTTCCTAATGTGTCCTTATAAAAAACTCTTAATCTAACTGGGATGCAGTTTTCTCATTTGAAAAATAGAGTGACAATCTGAACTTACACACTGCAGAATGAAAAATGGGGGTAAGACATGAGTATCTAAGGAAATGTTTGCTGAGTGCCTTAGCTTTTGCTGGGATATGCTGTGTAACAAACATTCCCCTCCCATACCCCCTTGGTTCCCAACAGCAAGCTTATGTCCTTGGCCCTGAGTGTATGGGTCAGCATATTGGCAGCTCTGCTCAAGGATGGGTGCAGGCTGTCTCCTGCCTTTCTACTTGAGGAGCCTGGATGAAGGTGCAGTGGGAAGTATAGGAGCATGTTCCCCTTGTGGTACAGGGAGGAGCAGAGAACCCACCATACAACACCACACCTCTGCTTGGACATGGTGTTGTTGCATTGGTTGGTCACACATTGCACTGGTCACGCAGGTCACATGGAAAATCTGTGCATGGTGTGAGGACTCCACTGATTTTGTGTGTGTGGGGGGCGTGGTTAGAGGAGGCAGAATATTTGCTCAACAGCAATGCCCCAGTAACAAAATAATTATTTTCAACTTCGCAATTTGTATCATAAGTCATGAGCTCCTTGTTTTCAGGGTAAAGTGACCAAAGAGACCATAATAATTTTTAAAAATTTTAAAAAAAAATTCTATCATGGCTGTCTGGAAAAAATGGTGTGATATTTGAAACAACAAACAGATCACTCAGCTGGGAGTCAGGAGACATCTGTCCTTTTTTGGTTTTACTAGTAGCTGATTATATGATCTGAAGGAAGTCACTTTACATCTCTGGGCTTCAGTGTCTTTACTGTCAAAGTAGGAGGTTTTGACAAGGTGATGTTTAAAGTGCCTTTGAATCCTAAAATTCTAATCTGCGATAATCTAATCTTTTAGAGTGAATGCTTAGCTCTGTTTGGGGGATGGAGTGAGAGTCAACTAACACTGTTTGTGAGAGAACAGCTCGGTGCGAAGGGGGCAGATGGAAAAGGGAGGCTGCTCTGCTGGGGAAATGGAGATGCTACCAGCTGTCCCCAGCCCCCTCCCAGCATCAGCTGGGAGAATCACAGAGTCTCATTAACCATCATATAAATAAAGCCCCAGCCCAAGCACAAAATAGCTCCACAGGAAATCAGTTCAGAGCATCTGCCTTTGAGATTTCTAACTTGCAACTCATGTTAGAAATTTTCTTTTCTTTTCCCCTGGATGTTGTAAGATATAGCTCAGAAGTCACAGAGGCATCTCAAGTGAACTTCATTTTCGACACTCTGGAGGACACTGTCCCTCCATTTGAGGTGCCTCCTGAGGGCCCCTCCCAAAGTAAATTCCACAAACTTTACATGGCCTACATTTCAAAGCAGACCACCCTACATAGCCCCTCAAAATTTAGCAAAAAAATCATCCAAAGGTTTATAGGTGATGTATTTGGACAGTATCAAACAGCAACTTGGTTTGTTTCATACTGACTGTCCTTCCAGAGCTCGCCTTATTTGGAAGAGAGGGTGCATGGGGACAATGGAGCGCATGCCCCTGGATGGGGAGCATGAAGGTGTTAGCTAAAGAACAAATGTAACTGGCAAGTTAATAAAGCAATTTGCCCCCTCTCCTGGGGAACAATCTCATGAGGAAACCCACGAGGGTTTCCTGTAAGCTTATGTTGACATGGTGGTAGACCGGGCCTTCTCCCACAGTGGGAGGTGGCTTCATCTCCAAAGTGAACAGCAGAAGGCCATCTTCATGGTTGAGCTGTTTTCACTCACACTATGACACCAGATGTGTTACTTTCCCTCCCTCCTGACATCAACCAGTTCTGAAACCATCCTATAGTTTAATGCCCACACTAATACCCAGAGTCCAGAGTTAGCATCAGACTCCACAGGTTCAAGGGTTCAACCCCACAAGACTGCCCTCACTTCAGACACCAGTCTCAAACGGGGTATTCAGGCCATTTACTCTTTTGTCTGACTTGAAGACAAATTTGGGGTTTCCACAATCCTGACTCAGGCTTGATAATTTGCTAGAATGACTCACAGAGCTCAGGAAAGTACATTGCTCACTATTACAAACCTATTATAAAGGATCCAACTCAGGAAATACTGTGTGGAAGAGACTCATAGAGCAAGGTACTGGGGGCAGGGTGTGTGGAGCGCCATGTGCTTTCAAAATACATCATCTTCTCAGACCCTCAATGTGTTCACCACATAGTTTAGGGGTTTTATGGAGGTTTTGTTATCTAGGCATGATTGGTGAAGTCACTGGCCGTTGGTTATTAACTCAGGCTCCAGCCCTTCTCCCTTCCTTGGAAGTTAGATGTGGACTGAAAGTTTCAAGCGTCTAGTCAAGGCTTGGTCCTTCTGCCAACCAGCCCCCATCCTGAAGTTATTGTGGTCAGCCCCCATTCTGAAGCTATTGATGGGCCTGCCAAGAGTTGCCTCATTAGAAGAAAAGAGGCTCCCATCACCCCTATCACTCAGGAAATTCCAAGGCTTTAGGTGCCTATGATAGGAACTGGGACAAAGACCAAACATCTTTCTATGATATGCAACAGTCATCACCTTCTTCAGTGAAATGGACATAGAAGGTAAATGATTCTGATGTGTTTCCTGCATATATGCTGGTTGAGGGTTTAAGAGCAAGGAGGAATGACACCACTCCCCCCTTCCCCTACTGTCCTATACATGTCCAGATCTGCAATTAATATTGATTTAATCCATGTGAATTTTATGCAAAGTAAACATTTATTAATACTTATTTTGTGACAGCAATGTGCCAGCAAGGTATTAGGAATATAACAAAGAATAACACATAATTTCTGCCCTTGGAGAGCTCCGGGTTTAGTAGAGGAAACAATTTAGAAGAGGTATCTTTGCAACAGGTGTAAGCATGGGAGAGACACTTCAGTCAGCCTTGAGTGGAGGAAGCTCCCAGAGGCAGCTTCCAGGAGACAGGAAAGTCTGCACTGTGTAGTTCAGGGAGCAGTCGGAGAGAAAAGCAAGGACACGTGTTTCTGAGCTCACATAAGTGATAAACAGTGCTGTGTAGAATCAAACAATGTCAATGCTAGAAAGAACCTTCTGTGAATTTTCCAACCCAGGCCACTGAGTTAGATTGAGTGTTGCTCAAGGTCACATAGCAGCAAACTTGACTTCATTAAAAGATTCAAATGGCAGTTTGTAACCTTTGACCAACTTCCACCCTCTTCCCTCCCTGCCCCGTTCCTGCCCCTGGTAACCACCCACCTACTCTCCATTTTGATGAATTCTACTTTTTTAAAGTCCAAAATAAGTAAGTAAGATCATATAGTATTTGTCTTTCTCTAATTATACTTAGTGTTATGCCCTCTAGATTCACTCATGTTGTTAAAAATAGCAAGAGCTCTTTTTTGTGGATGAATAATATTCCTGTGTGTGTGTGTGTGTGTGTGTGTAATAACTTTTCTTTATCACCTTTTCTTTATCCATTCATTTGTTGACAGACACCTATTGTGCTAATAATTTCACAATATACATGTATATCAAATCATCACATTGTACACCTTAAACTTATGCAATATTTAAGTCAATTATATCTCAAAGCTGGAAAAATTTAAATACTTTAAATATTTTTTAATTTCTAAAGATTTAAATGTAGTAATATATTGCACTGTCATAAGAAATAAGCTATCTCCTCACCCACATATCCTGCCATACCTTTACTTAAAATGTGATTGTCCTTCAAAAGAGAGATTTTTATCTGTCTCTTTGGTCACGGGATCATTTTGTTCATCTCAAACTTTCTATTGCAAGGGCAGCTACAGTTTATGCACAATTTATTGCTTTCTGTGTATCCTTTTATGTGTTTTTCCTTACAAAAGACTTTGGAGTGAAAAACCATCAGGGCAGGATCCACAACCGCTGAGTGTTTCCCTTGAGGTTCCACACCCAGAACTGCTGCCTCAGTTCTCCTTGATGGCAGCAGGACACAAAGTATCAGGGGCCAATTTGTTCAACTGATATCCAATGAGTGAGTATCTCTTACATTGTAGGCACAATCCAGACCACCAAGTAGCACACAGTTCAGCCGGGAATCAGATTATAAACATAATGACATGTTTATACACAACATGCACTGTAATACATAGAGGCATGCAGTATGGGACTCCAGAGGAAGATGAAACATTAGTATGTTCCCTGGTTAGTCCTGGCTAGATTATAAATGTCAAGAGAGCAGAGACCTTTATCTGTTGTTTGCCATTCTAGCCTCTATCCCTGGCACATAGGAGGAACTCAATAAAGATTTGTTAAATAAATATATATCTACATATATAAATACACATCTTTTACAAATGAGAGAAATAGAGGCCCAAGAAGGAAAGTTATTTGATTTAACCAATATCCCAGGGCTAGTCAGAGAAATCCATACTCAGGTCTCCAAGGTCCTCATTGAATGCCCATCACAACAGATCAACTACCAATGAGTCCATAAAATGTTCTAAGAATCCCAGAATCACTGCTTCATAAGTGGGCTGGATAATCTTATAACAGCATACAACTCGGCATTGGACATGGCTGACTGTATAATTAGCTTATTTCCTACCCATATGGAGCAGCTCAGCTCCTGCGCCTCAGTGGGGAATTCCTCGTATGTTGCTAGGGCCGCCTTCTGGGACTACATCTTCAGAGGTGTGCAGGAGGCGGCGGCGGCTGTGCTGATAAATGCATCAGAGAGACAGGAGGGAAGCTGGCGGAGTCTCTGCAGGAGAGATGGATGGGGCCGATCTGCTCAGTGCCGCACCCCTCCCTTGTCTCTTCCCCCGCTGACCTGGAGTGGGCCCAGTGGGAATAGTCCCTGCTTCTCCAGGACTTATTGCTTAGTCATAAATCTCCATCTCAGGGCTGTGTGGTTTTGCGGGTAGTGGGGAGGGGCGGGCGTGCAAAGGGACGGAGGGAGAGAAAAGGAGCAGAAGAAATACGGGACGGGGGAAGAGGAGACAAAGATGTCTCAAAGTTGAAGGGCTAGTAAAGCCTCTTTAACTCAGGTTTCATAAGTCGAGAAATATTTTATCACCCTTGTGAGTCAAACCTCTGAAAATCAATAGGGCTTGAGAGTTGCCTATATTGATCCGAAAGCCTGAGATGTATTGAAATATTCATGGCTGGATGTATGTGTTCAGAGAAGGCGCTGGGGAGGGAGGTACAGAGAGAAGGAGAGGGGAAGGAAGATTTCTAAGTAAAAGCCATTCGCATTTTCATTAAAAATAGATTAATTCTATTAGTTGGACTAAAACCTCACACTTAAAAGGAAACAAGCTTGTTTGTCAGACAAATAAGCCACTGGCAAACCCAGAAAAAAAAATTTATTTATTGCTATTTAATAGCAGAAGAGCCAGGGAGAGTTGATAAAATTAGCACTGGATCCCCGGGGGGATGCAAGGGGCTGCTTTGTTTGCAAAGGCAATTTGGACACTGCTGCTTTGATCTTCACTTTGAGCATTTGAACAGGCATGTTAGTATCACTCATTTCACCAGAGAATTGGGATTCAAGTTTCCTCAACAATCTAAAGAGCAGTACATTAGAAGGGGTTGTCTGCCTGTAGTCTCTGAGTCTCAATACCCCTGATACTAATTTGATGTGATGCATTTCACCAGATGTGTCTACCTGAACGATATCTGATGCCCGGGAGACTGTGGTCCTGCTCGAGAGTATTAGGCTCTGATTTTTTCCCTTTCGAAAATGATTGGATGAGGGCATCCATAATTTAAAATCTGCATATAGATACGACATATGTTAAAAATATTTGAGAAAATTCATGCAAGGAATTGAACAACAACAACATATGGGAAATCAGCTCCAAGTAACAAGGCATAATTAAAAATAATCTGTTACCTGTCGCTACCCTCCTCTTAAATTCCACTGCAATCAATAGAGATAGTGCCCAAACCCAACTCTTGAAAAAAACCCCTCAGCCCAACAAAGATTAGCCTGTGGAGCAAGCACGTGGGATCTGGTGGGAAATGTCGGATTCATTTAGATTCCAGCAGGGCTCATCGTTTCCACATCCTTTGGGTGTAAGGATGACCCTAAGTGAAAGCAGCAAGTGTGGAATTGGATGGATGGGCGTATCCATCTGCCACAATGTGACTTTGGGAACCAAAACCATGCTGAGCAGCTTGTGCCCACTTGATGGGGGACAGCAAGTGCCATAGGCCTTCTTGGCTTTGATGAAATGTAATTGAACACAAACATTTGAAGTCCAGCTACAACGTAGCCAGCTCTGGCTTCATGGCATGTTCCCGTCTCTTATTTCCACAACAGTGCTGCCTCACAGAACGCCATGGTGGAAGGTAGTGAAAAAGGAATGCAGAGCCATCTATACCTCAAAGCTTCTGGGAGGGTCTTGTCTGGGGGCAGAAATCAAAAGTCCAGGCTGGCTGTAATTCTGCTGCCTCTTTCAGGGCACACAGCCATCCGTCCTTGCTTCACCACCTTCCTGTCATGTGCACAAAATGCTCTATAACCTACTTCTCATGGCTCCTCCTAGAGCATGTCAGCATTTTCATTGTTATCCCCATTTCTTAGATGAAGGAAGAGGAGTACAGAGACACTTTTCCAGGCTCTTATGGGAAGAGCTGGATGAAGTTCACCTCCCTAAATTCCTTTTCCAATGCCACACCAATGCTCTCTTCCCTCTTCATGTCCCTGCACCCCACCCCAGTGCCAAGAACCAAGAGGGTCCTGCTACCTAGAGGTGTGCCCTTTGTCTAGTGAAACACTGCTGTGGTTGTTGGATGCAGACGACATGATCCGGGAACACATTTTCAGAGATGAACTTCCAGTGTGCAGTCCTAGACAATCTTCACTTGGAAAGGCTGGTCATCCCACCTGTAGATGACAGCTTCTCTTCTTACCTCACCCTCACCCCGCTTTCTTTCTTTTATAGCTGGATTTAGGGCCTTGGGCACCACTCTAAAAGGGGTAGGTGCAGCAGAAAATGCTCTGAGTCAACCAGTGGCTTTTGCATCTTGCCCATCACCCAGTGAAGGTTTTGAAGATGGAGGAGACTGAACAAAATCATTGTTTTATCTAAACCTTTATGATAGGCTTCTAACTTGTCACACTGTGGTCCTGTCTACCTTGTCAGGCCAATCATTTGATGGACACATCCCTGCACAACCTGAAATCCTTCTCTGATCTTTACTACTCCTAGGTGGGAGCCCATAAATCACTGTACCTTTTTTTCCCAGAGGAAAGAACCATAGATGCTATTTTAATCTGTGTCCCAGAAAAGGTTCAGAATTAGTCCATATACAGCACAACGTTCAAGATCTTTATCAAGGCATCTGGGGTCCTTCACGACTCAGCCGTTCCTTGTCTTGTCTTCTATCTCATTCTTGCATTCTTCCTCTTCACTGCCAGAAGAAACCGTGAGTCCTCCAGGCCAATGGACAAGCTGCTCCCTCTGCCTGAAATGCCCTTCCCATTCTCCTGTTCTTCCCCCAGGAAATGGTTTGTGTGTCTCCCCCGAGTCTCTCTGGTAGTCCAAAGCATTCCCAGCACTTGTCACACTGTGCTGCAATTGCTTGTTTAGTTCACTGCCTTCTCTGAGCCATGAGCTCTCAGGGAATGGGGGCTGTATTTCTTGTTTCTTAATTCCAAGCACTTTGTACACTCATATGTCCCCAAATAGTAGATATTTAGCGTATGTGATTTTAAAAACTTCAGAATAACACATTAAGTGGTATCCAAAAAATTCAATTGTGTAGTGTAGTCTCTTATTAAACCAAGGTTCATGAAATGACCAGGTGGATTTTGCACATGTGACCAGACTGAAAATCTGAAAGCATTCCTGGGGTCTGGCTATGCAATCTGAATCCTTTCTGTTCTGGATCTGAAGCCTAGAACTTCTAGGACAACGGAAGGATTTCCAAGAAAACCCAGTTAGTGAGAGTCTGTTTCACCATCCACTATGGGTAGTTTGGGCTGGGAGAATGCCGAGGATGTGAGCCCCCCCACTCTCCCCCCACTACATGAGGTCGCTTACCGTTTCCAGTGCTGCCTCATCCCCCTACTCCCTTCCATATCTGTTCCTCTATCCTCTCCCCCAAGAAGGTCAGAACTGCAGCTCTACTGAGACTATGATTTGGGCAGAAGACACAACCTACTCACCAATGCCATGACAATGACATTTGTCCATGTTATGAAAGTATTCTACTGTGTTTACAGAAAGCATAAAGGATTCATGTAAGCAATTTAACTTAAGTTGCTCCTTTTCCTACATCATATTCCCCTTGAAGAGAATATACAAGAAGAACCAAGAGGGTCCTGCTTCCTAGAGACATCTTCATCAGTCCCTGACTCTGAGCACCCCGTGCACCCCTCCATGATCTCATTGGGACTTCAGCTGGATGGAATCCACATTCTTGGTAACACTAGCCCACACAGCCAGCCTCATGCATCTTCTCATATTCCAAAACACTTACGTCTCTGGCTTACAAAGATTCTTAAAGCAAAGATGATCTAGGTGTGTGGAAATTGTTACCTGTTTTGTATGCTGTACCAAGAACTTTATGTAATTAGCTTATTACTTAACCCACAAAAACACTGGTAAGTTAAGTATTATTATTCCCACTTTGCAGATGATAAAATGGAGGCTCGTAAACATTAAATAACTTGTCCTGTGCCAAGGGCCAATGGTCATGATTTGTGTGGGGATTGGTCGGATTCCAAAGCCCTTGTTTCCCTGCTATGAGGGCATAGACTATGCAGCTGGGCCCTGGAGTTGGGCCCACTAGCTATGTGGCCTTGCCCCTATTTGTTACCTGCTCAGTGACTCCAGTTCCTGAATAAACTAGGGGAAATACTAGTCCCCCTGATATTATAGGGATGATTAAATGAGTTAATAAAGTGTTTGGAACACATGTCAGGGCTTAGTAAATGGGAGCCACTATGGTTATTGTGACATATGTCTGATACCTTGGTGACCATGTTTTCTAAGCAAAGCTTTAAACAAAGAGTCTGACCAATAAAAGTGAATGTAGAAGTTGGAGTGGGTGACAGGCCAGAATATTGGGCTCTCTCCCCTGGCTCCAGGAAGAGACCACCACATCTCTATTGAATTGATTGGCATCTTCCTTTCACTTGTGACACATTCCATGCATTCACTTTTTAAACTACAGAAAAGCATTTGGATAATAACTCGAACAATATTTTCTTCCACAGTAACCTCTAAATCCCTCTCCTCATTAGTATGCTGGTAGGCACTTCTACTTAATATGTATTCCTCCTCCTTTTCTCTCCAGTGTTCTCACCCGCACTCAGACTGATTATTCTGTGTTTCCATTAAGAACATTTTCCATTTGACAGTCCAAAAAACAACTTCTCAATATAATGGCATCATTTCCTGCAGAGAGGAGAAGTCTTTCCATTTGCAACCAATCAGAAGGCCAGATTCAAATGAGAATTAACTTCCAATCCTTCTTTCTCAAATATAAATGGGAAGGCCAAAAGCCAATTTTGGAGACAGCCTCCTGCTCACTTCTGCATATAAATTCCAAGGATTTTTATAATGTCTTCCTGGCAAATTTTCCCACCATTTCTGTTTTATTCCTCTGATGTTCTAATTTGGTAAAAGTAATTCTAACAACTTCATAAATGTCTCTTGAAATTCTTGCAAGAATAACATGAGAGGCTGTGTTTGAGAAATCATGGTGTGATGATTGGGTTTTATTAGGATGTATTATTTTGATATAGAGAGATTTAACTTAATAAACTTTTATTAAGAATTGACAATGAGTCACAGACTAGAATAAAGGATGAGCAAGGCTGAATCCATGCCTTTGAGAAGCACAAATCAGAAGTTTGGGGAGTAAGTAGATATATTCAATATCCCATAGAGAGAGCTGCATGAGATGTAGAAATTTCAGGCTGTAGGAAGCAAAGGAGAGAGCCACCCACCACATCAGGACACCAGGAAGAGAGGGAAAGTTTCTGTGATATTGTAATTCATAATATGAAGTACCTATTTGATCCTGTCCCTTTTTTTCCCCTCAGAGTTCCCCAAATCCTTGGAATTTCCTAAGTGATAAGAGCAATAGGGGCATTTTTGGTTGTAGTATTTGGTCTTTTGTCCTTCTTCTTGAAATAGTTCCAGAGCCATTAAGGTGGAAAATATGTCTTGCTAGTCGTAAGAATCCTCTTTCAACCATACTTGAATTTATGTTAATAAGGTCACTTTTGGAAAGCTTCTAAAGAATGGGGGTTGGTTTCCAAGGGAGCCACAATTAAAGGGTTGGAACTTTCAGCCTCACATGGGGACTTCCAGGCAGAAATAGGGGCTGGAGATTGAGTTCAGTCACCAATGGCCAAAGGTTTAATCAATCATGCCTATTAATGATGTCTCCACGACAACACAAAAGGACAGGTTCAGAGAGCTTCCACCTGGAAAACCAGAAGACATCCATGTTCCAGGAAGGTGGTGCATCCCCAACTTCATGAGGACAGAAATTCCTATGTTGGGTTCCCTTTAGACTTCACCCTACGTATCTCCCAATCTGACTGTTGACTCGTATCCTTTCATATCTTTTGTAATAAGCCAGTAATCTAATAAGTAAACTGATTTCTAGAGTTCTAAAAGCCACTGTAGCAAATTAATTGAACCTGAGGAGGGGAGGTGTGGGAACATCAGTTGTGTAGCCTATCAGTCAGAAGCACAGGTGACAGCTTGGACTTGCCATTGGCATCTGATGTGAGGGAAGTCTTGTAGAACTGAGGCCTTAACCTGTGGGATCTGATGCTAGATGGTGTCAGAAGTGAGTTAAATTTGTGGGCCACTAAGCTAGTGTCCACTGAGAATTGGGGAATTGCTTGGTGCCACTGAGAAACACACATCAGAGCTTCACAGAAGAGGCTCCTTCAAAGAGCTGGTATTGAAACATGAACAAAAGTTTGCTATGGTGGATGTAGGAAAGTTACCAAACCCAGGTTCCTGTGCCCAACACTTTGAAAGGCCAAAACTCAAAGTGTCAGAGTTTGGAGTAGGGAGAGGTTTATTCATTAAGAAGGTGCCAACTGAGAATATGAGAGACTTAATAGTGCCTCAAATCCATCTTGTTCGCTGCATTAGGGTAACGGTTTTTAAAGGGTTCAGGGAAAGAATGATGCAGAAGCATTGATGGGGCAAGTTTTCATTGGAGGACCTTAGGGCTTGGCCATGTATGGTAAAGGGGCATCAACACCAGACCTTCCTGGACAATGAACCCTTTGCTTCTGAAAGGGTTCCTGTGTTCATGACCCAGTTCTGTTCTGATCCTTTGGTTCCATGTGTTCGTGGGACATGGGAGGTGAGTCTTTGGTTCTGGGTGCAGCTGGAGGCCAAAGTTCTCTCCTCTGAGCATGCTTCTGCTGCATGACCTGCAGTTTGGGTCTGTTGTCTCTGGATGGCAGCTCAGTATCTCATTAAACAGTATAGGACCATTCTGAGTTGGTTCTGTGGTTATAGGAACACCAAGGGAACCAGGGGGGTGAAAAAAGCAAAGATAAAAATTGAGAAAGTATGATTATACTAAGCAAAATATTGAATAAACTACACATAGGTGAACAAAGAAATCAAGTTTTCTCTGGAAAGATTATGGATGTTCCAACACTGAGACATTCCCATAAAGGATCATTTCTTTAAATGAGATGAATAGACTAAAATAGTGTCACTCAAGGATAAGTTATATACAGACCAGTTGTAATGGGGGGAAATTTTGCAAAGCTACAGTGTTGACTTAAAATTCTATTATGTTT